>LNAC01001697.1:0-70243 GCA_002007465.1 Ailurus styani
GCCATCTTGGACGGGTTTTCATTTTGTATAGCTTCCATCTCCTGCCAGCCCAACAGGAAGTGCTCCAAATCCACCAGGTTCTCTCATTTACAACTAAAAACTTCTTGACAAAATACAAACAAGTATAGGAAAACTCCTGAAGGTAGAAGGAAGAAGGAAGACTTCCTACAAACCTCAACTGTTGAGGAAAGCACACCAGTGAATTCCCTGGGTTTCATCCATTCTATTACCTCCCCCACATGTAAGATAAGATGATGCAGGAACCTCTAACCAAGAATCACCCAAAGGCCCAGAATGGGAAAAAGAAAATAAAATTCACCAAAACTCCAAAAATGCCAACCACCATGGTCAGAGGATATGGATATAAGTTGGCCTGAGCAAAGAAAATATTTTGACAAACGGTTCCATCACCCACCTGCACACACTAATGAATCCACGAACTGTGCCCTCATGCAGGGCTCTCAGCAGTGCTGAACAGACACCTAGAGTCCCTCCCCTCCCAGCAGAAAAGGGCAGTGTTCCATTGCCCACCTCGCGTAGTCATTGGTCTCAGTGGAGAGCTGAGCTTCCATCCCATGGGAGCATCAGCAAGCCTGGGCAAGGGAGGGCCAGTGGGATATTTAGCATTTCAGTTCTTCCCACCCATAATTTCGGCAGGTCCCAGGAAGTTCAACAGAAGTCCATCCCTCAGCAGGAAGACTGAATGGGGTACTATAAGGCAGAGCTAATATACACTCATATACCCCTGCTGGTGCCTGTGGGGCCAATAAGAGTGGACTCTGGACTCCCACCTGGCATTAACACAATGAATAAGGGGCTGGGAGGCAGGAGAGCAGGACTTGCATCTGACCCCTCCCCTCCCTGGTGTCAGTGAGGGCACAGACCCCAGTGAGTTGCTGAGCATTCATCCCCTGTACCTCCACTGAGGCCTGGGTATCCCTCTCTAGGGTTGGCAGGGCCCAGCCCAAAGCTTGGCCCACAACACCCTCACCCCCACATTAGGCACTTGGAGGTGACACTCTTGCCCCTGCCCCACTTTCTCCAGCAGGGAGTCAGCAGCAAGACTATGGGAGTGAAAACTCCCCATTTCCCTGGGGCCAGTGGGAAGCTGACATACAACCCCTGACCTCCTGCTGTTCCTCAAGGGGAGGATCACCTGATGATTGAAGGAAGGTAAGTGGGTACCCAGCATTACTTGATAAATTTTCAAAAACATCGAGGATCCAGAAAAAAATGATCACTTGTCTTGTCAAGAACCAGGAAAATGAAACCGTGGATGAGAAAGGAGACTCGACTTCCACCAACACCGCGATCACTCACACACTGACATTCTGGGACAGATATTTTCAGACAACAATCAGAAAATCGATCTGAGGGGCAGCTACAAACACTCTTGGAATAAATAGAAAAGGCAGAAATATGGAACTGAAGTAGGAGCCATCAAAACACACCAAATGGAAAGTACAGAACTTAAAAATACAACAGATGACATTGAAAAAGAAAACTCTCTGGAGAGACTCAAGAGTAGGTAACACCTACTTATGATGTGTTTGTTTGAAAGCGCAAATGGGCTACATTCCCTCTGCCTATTTCCCACACCCATGAGTAGTCTCCGGAGGCTGTCACCAGGGGGCGTTGTGCACCTGCTCAGAGCTGGCAAGGCCTGAAACCAACTGAAATGGTTCCACCTGACTGGGCCCTGCACCCCCTGCTCACAGCCTGAGAGAGAGTTGCCAGCAGCTGCTTCCTCCCAGGGGACAAACTCAGAGTTCTTAACTTCCCCAGCCCTCCTCTTTGGATTTAAGCTACAAGCTGGGCCTAGGACCCAGAATCAAATGGCACTGTGGGCTCATATTTGCATAATACACCACCAAACTAACCCTTTCCCCCCTGGATCTCAAGAGATAAAAGACACATGCCAGAGACCAGCACAGCTGTAAGGTCAGGGGACCCTTGGGAAATCCACACCATGGCCTGGACCCCACTCCTCCTCCTCCCTCTCCTCACCCATTGCCCAGGTTCATGGAGGTTTCAGAGGCCAACCTTTGGAGGGATCCCTCTGCCTTTATTCTTCCTTCCTAACATGTGCCTATTTTCATTTCAGGGACCAGTTCTGAGGCTGTGGTGACCCAGGAGCCCTCACTGAGTGTGTCCCCAGGAAAGACAGTCACTCTAACCTGTGCCTCCAGCTATGGCGAGCTCAACAATGGACATTTTCCATGTTGGTTCCAGCAGAAGCCTGGCCAAGTCCCCAGGGCATTGATTTACAATGTATACAATAAACATTCCTGGACTCCTACCCGATTCTCAGGTTCCCTCCTTGAGGGCAAAGCTGTCCTGACCCTTACAGGGGCCCAGCCTGAGGATGAAGCCGAATACTACTGCTTCCTACAATATAGTGATGGGAGGCACAGTGAGAGACCCAGATGAGGAAGGAAGACATTAACTGTTGTTTCACAGTGTGTGCGTACAAATAAGATCACATGATGTTGGCATCCCATAACCAGATACCCGAGCTCTCAGGGGAGCCTAAATGTAGATCATCCTTAATACAACGTGTCTGGATTGCTTCCCATTCCTGTCTGAGTCCTAAAGTGGTGTAAATATAGCAATGTAATGGGAGGAGCTGGTCTGTAAAAAGCAGATTTCAGTTCTTTTTATTAGACAAGGATCCATATGTGAATGGATCAGAACTTAAAAAAAATTCTTACAAAAATAAAAGAACATCTCCAATATTCTTTGCCAGTTAAGAACAAAGGACACCCTCATTTAGTATATTTCTAAAGTTTCCTGGTGTGACTGACTGGCTCAGTCTGAAGAGGTTGGGACTCTTGATTTCATGGTCTGAGTTTAAGTCCCACATTAGGTGCACAGATTCCTTAAATAAATAATCCCCCAAAATTCTTAAAAGTAAATAACATAGGGCACCTGGGTGGCTCAGTGGGTTAAAGCCTCTGCTTTCGGCTCAGGTCATGATCTCAGGGTCCTGGGATCGAGGCCCGCATCGGGCTCCCTGCTCAGCGGGGAGCCTGCTTCCCCCTCTCTCTCTCTGCCTGCCTCTCTGCCTCCTTGTGATCTCTCTCCCTCTGTGAAATAAATAAATAAATAAATCTTTAAAATAAATAAATAAATAAATAAATAAATAAATAACATAAAGTTTATTTTATTAGGTTACATTTTAACACAATGCAAGTATATCCTATACACTTCTAAAATATTAAAAATTATGAATACTTTGGTAAGGATTCTTCCTCCCTAACACTGTGGGATAAATTACATCCTCCTAAAGAACTTACGTTGAAGTTGTAGCCCTCAGGACCTAAGAAGATGACCTGATGTGAAACTAGGCTTGTCATAGAGGTAATTGGTTAAGATGAGGCGATACTGGCAGAAGGTGGCCTCCTAGTCCAGTATGACTGGTGTGCTTATAACAGGACGGCCACATGGAGACAAGGAGGGCACCCTGGGAAGCTGGAGGCAGAGTTTGCAGCTGCTCCCAGGGAATGCCAAAAATTGCCTTCAAACCACTAGTTAGTCAGGGGGAGGCAGGGAAAGATTCCCCTATAGGTTGCAGAGGGAACATGGCCCTACCCTATGGATCTGGGGCTTTTAGTCTCCACACCTGTGAGACACTCACTTTGACTTGAAGCCACCCAGTTTGTCTTATTTTGTTACAGCAGCCCTAGGAACCTAAAATATCACATAGTCAGCATCTTTCTGAATTTGAACACTTTCTTCCCAATGTGTTTTGCTTTTTTTAAAAGATTTATTTATGTATTTATTTGAGAGAGAGAGAGAGAGAGAATGAGAGAGGAAAGGTCAGAGGGAGACGCAGATTCCCCACCAAGCAGGGAGCCCAATGCGGGACTGGATCCCGGGACTCCAGGATCATGACCCGAGCCAAAGGCAGTTGCTCAACCAAATGAGCCACTCCGGAGCCCTCCCAGTGGTTTTTTAATTGTTACACTATCGTGATCATAGTTTTGCTGATATTTCATATTTTTGCCCATATTTTGAGCTCTACTAGTGTCTTGGAAGGTTACAACAAGTAATTTATCCTGAGTTTAAAAGTCTAGAAATATACAATTACTGCTTAATAGTACTTGAAACATTGCATTAAAAAGATAGATAGCCATTATTAGGTGGTTCCAAGTGATTACCAGTGCAAACGACTCTGAAATTGTGAAGTTGTGAAGATTATCTTGCTTGTACTAAAATGCATCTGGATCTAGTGAGAGAAAAAGGAGATGCCTACTACCTTCAGTGGGAAACCCTGTGTACTTTACTCTGGATGTCAAATGCACAGAATGGTAAAAGAGTCATGTCTTGGGGAAGCTGATTGGAAAACAGAATAGATTGAAACGTGAAAAGCAGTTAGTTACCAAAAACAAACTGTGGCCTTCCTACATGTGTTAAATCAGTTAGTCTCATTTTTCAATGTGCATATGAATCACCTGGAATCCTATAAAATTTGGATTCAGATTCCTTTGAGTCTGGAGAGGGGCCTAAGATCATGCATTTTTAAATTAAGGAGAATGGTGTAAGACGGAAGTGGTCTGCAGAGAAGAACTAAAGAGAAATCTCTGACAGAAAGAACCAAATTCTTTGGATTACCGAAGAACCCCCAGTCCACATACCCCAGGGACAGAGGCCTCTCTTTCAGACACAAGTCCTCTTGCCCTTCCCTTCACTCTCTCCTCCACTGTGTCATTTCTAGGACCTTCCCTCCATAATCAATGCTTCTCAGGTCTAGCTCTGACCCAGTCTGGTACCTGACCATCCAGATTATCCAGGAAGAAGATGATAATGACTCCCAACTGTTCAACAAACCATGGTAGTAGGAGCAGTTTTGCTTACCCACAGTGTGACAGCAGGGGTAGTGAGACAAAACCTCACAGCTGATCTGCCCTGGACCCATGTCCCTCCCCTTGGCTGACTCACTGTTCACCTCCTCACCCTGCTTTGAGAGTTTTCACCTTCTGAGATATTTTGGGAATCAGCCCCTGTCTGTGAAGTCCTGTCTCTGCATGCCCTCCCTGGTCTTGGTCCACAGAAATCGTTGCCTTGAAATGCAAAATATTTCCTCAGGCCCTTCTGGAATCATGAGAGTTAATAGTTGGACAAGTATGCTTGTTGCCACTTCCCTGCTCCCTAAAGTGTCTTTACTTTTGAGAATGTTGACCTATTCACTGGTGCGCTCATAGTACAAACAGCATCCGCACTCCTCTGTTCCCATTGACCTCATTGTTCAGTCATGTAGTTCTTGGTTGGCCAGGGCTCAGAGTAGGAATCCATTACTGAATCGTTTGGTCTAAAAGAAACAGGAATCATATGATCTCTAAAATTCAGAGGGCAGAAGATGTTTTTATTATCAGAGGGTGGGTGAAATTATGGCAAAGAACAGCATCCAGAGAGGACTAACACAGAGAATGCAGTGCGCATGGCTATGCGGGTACAGGGTTCCAGGCCACACGGCAGATAGTAGTCACTGAGGATATTGTCAGTCTATGCAACTAAAAGATAAATAATGGATGTACAAGGAACTAGGTGTACCCACCCCAATAACATGATATGTTTCATTGCCCAGGTTATTGATTCAAGCCATTTTTCATTAATTTAAGCATTTTCACAAAGCATGAAGACTTTGTAGTTTTTTAATTAATTAATCAATCACTTAATTAATTAATTATTCAATTTTGAGAGACAGAGAGAGAACACAAGCCAGGTAAAGTGCAGAGAGAGAAGCAGACTCCCCACTGAGCAGGGACCCAGACATAGGATTCCATCCAGGGACTCTAGGACCATTACCTGAACTGAAGACAGAAGCTTAACCAACTGAGCCACCCAGCCTCCCCAATATCTTATTTATTATTTTAAGGGCAACAGAGAAAGAGAGCACAGGCAGGGGAGTGGCAGGCAAAGGGAAAGGGAGAAGCAGACCCTGGGGTCATGACCCGAGCCAAAGGTAGGTGCTTAACCAACTGAATCACCCAGGTGTCAGCCTTGAAGCCTTTAACTGAAATTTAGGCTGGAATGCCATGAGGAAGTCACCACTTGGCCAACAGACAGGACCATGATTCCCCCACTGCTGCCCCAATGTGACCTCTCCGTCATTCAATGGACCATACCTTGGAGAAGAGGAACTATTGAGATATTCTGAGTATTGTAGAACACATGGTTCAAATGACATTCCAGCTCAGGAACTAAGAGCATCACCGTGTCCTCCATTACAGTAGGGATGTCTGGATATCCCATCTACTAGAGGTACAGCTTACAGTAGATCTATTGTGTCCATAGAATCACCCAGGGGCCATACTCCCATAACTGTCAATAGAATCTCCATACTTGTTTATTGGCCTGATGAAGTAAGCCAAGAAGTAAGAGTATGGGTAATTGAAATGGCCAACAGAAAGCCTCTGGAACCATGTCTTATTCCATTTTTTCAACATAGTAATTTACAAAATATTATTATTGTGGGAAAATAGCAGAGATTAGGGTCACTCCTAATGATGCATTGATATTAGTCCCCAACAGGCCTGCATTTATTTTATCAATCTGGCTTCTAAACAAAAACTACCAACAACAACAACCAAAGCACATGGATCCTGCCAGATGAAGGTGGACTATTACAAACTCAGACAAGTAGTATCCCAGTCGAAGCTGTTCTGCTTGATGTGATATATTTTCTAGAGCACATTAATTAACACTATTTCAGTCAAATGGTATAGAGCCATAAATTTGATGAATGCACAGTTTTCCATACCTAACAGTTGGCATATAGAGTATCAGATGCTGTTCACGCTTACATAGAGTGAACAACAGTACATTTAATGTGTTGCCAAAAACTGATTGTACTCTTCCTCATAGACAGCATATCCTCAAGAAAACTTGACCATCCATGTTATTGTACAGAACCTCACAATGATGTATTATATTGCTGACATTGATTTATTTGAACAAGCTGAGCAAGAGGTGGAAATACATCAAAGTCTTTGGTAAGACACCAAATCTCCCACCCTATAAAGAATCAGGGGCCCATCACACCAATGAGTCCACCAGTCCCCTAGGGATTCCCTAGTCTAGAACCTTTTTGGATATCTCTAAAACACAAAATAAAGCATTATATCTCACAACTTTCATCCTCAAACAGGAATCACAACACTTCACTAGGCTTATTCTGGTTCTGGAAGCACATATTCTACAATTGGAGAAATTGCTGTGACCCATTTTCAGGTGACCAAGAAAGAGGCTAAGTTTGAAAAATCAGAGGCAAATCAGTGTTCTGCATACTCTGTATGAGGCAAACATGTCAGCCATTGGAGCCATAAGACCCTGGGTTAGTAGAGTTATATGTCATGAGAAAAAGAGAATAATAAAACATCAGATGGAATATTTGGCAAGGAGGAATTGCTTTCAAGACTCATTGTATAAAACTTGGGGAACTGAGCATGGGCATGAGGTGGACTGTAATGGATGTAGTGGTGTCCTGCCATAATGCCCCTCTCTAGGACTGAACCACCCCTTCTCCAGCAGCTGGGTGTAACTAGCCAACTTGTCTCCCCCCTGCATCATGCTATGAGACTAACCCTTGGTAATGGATTATGGTTTATGGGTTCATCCAAGTCCATCAACTCTCCTAAGTGAAACTTGCACTCAAAGACTGAATGATGTGTAGTTACCAGGTTCTATCCCTCTCGTCCCACTTCAGGACCCTGAGGGGACTTGCCAGCTCTCAAGCCCATCATGGGAGTGTCTGCCTTGTTGCAACTGCCTCACCTTCTGCCTCTGAACAATCATGCCTCCATCTACTCCTCCATACCTGGTTGCCCTTGGAGAGTTCCCCATAATCTTTGTCGACAAACTTCCATCTCAGAGTCGGGAAATTACTACAACAATGCCTGATAGCTCAGAAAATTTAGGCTAGAGAATGGCTCCTCATCTACTCTCCAGCTGAGGAGAGGTGGAGATGAGAGTCTAAATGAACAGAGAGAATGGCATGTGCTACCCATGCTTCTGTGGATAGTAAATACTCAGCTTATTTATGGGAAGGTCATGAATGCCTATGAAACATATCTGCAGCTAATAAAGGATATTGGTACAGGCATATCTTGTTTTACTGCACTTTGCTTTATTGCACTTCACAAATATTATATTTTTATAAACCGAAGTTTTGTGTCAACCCTGTATTAAGCAAATTTATTGGCACCGTTTTTTCCAAACTTTGCTCATTTCATGTCTCTGTGTCACATTTTGTGTTTAATTCTCAGAATATGTCAAACTTGTTCATTATTATTATATTTGTTCTGGTGATCTGTGATCGGTGATGTCTCATATTGCTATTGTAACTGTCCTGGTGCACCACAAACCCTGCCCATGTAAGATGGCAAACAATCAAAAAAATATGTTTTGACTGCTTCACCAACTAGCCATTCCTCCAACTCTCTCCCTCCCCTTGGGCCTCCCCATTTCCGGATTCAGAGAAATATTAAAATTAGATCACTTAATAAACCTACAATGACCTCATGATGCTCAAGTGAAATTAAAAATTGCACATCTCTCACTTTAAATAAAAAATGAGACATGATTAAACTTCATGAGTAAGACATGCCAAAAGCCAAAGAGGCTGAAAACTAGGTCTCTTTTGCCAGTTAGCAAAGTTGTGAGGGTAAAACAAAAAGTTTTGAAGGAAATTAAAAGTGCTGTTCCAGTGATACACAAATGATAAGAAAGCAAAAGAGCCCTATCCAGATCAGTGGATCTGGAAAAAGTGAGAGTGGTCCAGACAGAAGATTGAAACATCCACAACATCCCCTTAAACTAAAGCCTAAACCAGAGCAAGGCTCTAACTCTCTTCAATGCTGTGAAGATTTAGAGAGGTGAAGAAGCTGTAGAATAAAAGTTTGAAGCTAGCAGAGGTCAGTTCATAAGCTACAAGGTAAGTAAAAAAAAAAAAAAGAAGAAAGAAAAAGAAAGTAGCCATCTCTATAATACAAAAGTGCAAGATGAAGCATCAAGTGTTGATGTGGAAGCTACACCAAGTTATCCAGGAGATATAGCTAAGATAATTCATGAAGGTGGCTACACTAAACAATGAGTTTCAAAGTAGATAAAGCAGCCTTCAGCTGGAAGAAGAGGCCATCAAGTATTTTCAAAGTTAGAGAGGTGAAGTGAATGCCATGCTTCAAAGACCAGGCTGACTCTCTCATTAGGACTAATGCCACTGATGATTTTAAATTGGAGCCAATGCTCATTAAGCATTCTAAAAATCCTATGACCCTTAAGAGTTATGCTAAATCTATTCTACCTGTGTTCTCTAAATGGAACAACAAAAGCCTGGATGATAGCACATCTGTTTACCATATGGTTTATTGAATATTTTAAATCCACTGTTGAGACCTACTGTGCAGAAGAACAGACGCCTGTCAGAATATTACTACTACTGCTCAATGACAATGAGCCTGGTGATCCTAGAGCTCCAGTGGAGGTGTATAATGAGATTGTTGTTTTATGCCTGCTAGCACAATATCCATTCTGTAGCCCATGGATCCAGGAGTAATTTTGACTTTCAAGTCTCATTATTGAAGAAATGTGTTTTGTAAGGCTATAGTTGCCATAGAGAGTGATTCCTCTGATGGATCTGGGCAAAGTAAATGGACAACTTTCAGAAAGGATTCGCCCTTCTAGCTGCCACTCAAAACAGTTAAGATTCATGGGAAGATGTCAAAAAAGCAACATGAACAGGAGTTTGGAAGACGTAGATTCCAACCTTCACACATTCTGAGCAGCTCAAGACTTCAGTGGAGGAAGTAATTGCAGATATGGTAGAAATAGCAACAGAACTAGAATTACAAATGGAGCATGAATATGTGACTGAATTGCTACACCTTCGTGATAGACTTGAATGGATGATGAGTTGCTTCTTATGGGTGAGCAAAGAAATTGGTTTCTTGAGAGGGAGACTACTCCTGGTGAAGATGCCATGTAGCTTGTTGAGATGACAACAAATGATTGAGAATATTACACAAACTTACTTATAAAGCAGTAGCAGGCTTTGAGAGGATTGACGCCAACTATGAAAGACATTCCACTGAGGATAAAATGCTAATAAACAGCATTGGATGCTACAGAGAAATCGTTCATGAAAAAAAGTCAATTGACAGGGAAAACTTCATAACTGTATTATTTTAAGAAATTGCTACACCCCAACCTTTAGCACCCACCACCATTATCAGTCACCAGACATCAACACGAGGCAAGACCCTCCACCAGCAAAAACATGATGACTCACTTAAAGCTCACGTGATGGTTGGCACTTTTTAGCAACAAAGTGTTTTTTAATTAAGGTAATTAAGAGCTTTGGACTTGCCTTATGACAGGGGACTCAGAATGATGTCACTGATGTGAGCCTGGACCCTGAAAAAGTCAAGGTATCCTGAAACACCCTTGATTCTGACATCAATTGCAAGTTCTACAGTCCCCGAGACCACCTCAGTTTTGATAATTCCCTAGATGGACTCAGATTACTCACTGAAACCTATTGTATCCATAGATATGGCTTATTACAACAAAAAGATGCAAATTAAAATCAGCCAAAGGACAAGGCAACATAGGCTGGGGCCAGGAGGATTCCAAGCAAAAGCTTCCAGTTGTCATCTCCCAGTGGGGTCCTAGGCAATGCTAAGCTCTCCTGGCACCAATGTGGCATGCTATGAATGGAGCACTGCCAACCAAGAAAGCTCATCCAATGTGGGTATCCATACTGGGGAGGGTGGGGCGGTACACTTAGTCCTATAGACTTGCTTAACCATTCACTCAGATGACTTTAGTCTCCCCCAAATTTACAGTAAACACTTTAACCCTCAGTGTTTGGTGGTTTTCTTTCTTAAATTTCTCTAAAGTAAGTTATTAAAATGTGACTTAAACCAGATGTTAATTCAATGTAAGTTGCAAATTCATAACTTCAGTAGAGTCGTGAAACAATTCCTTTAATCACTCAAAACACTCAGATAAGAAATTAAGACTATATAACACTACAGCTGACACTGGGATGGCATCTCAACAACTGGAGAAAGAAGTACCAACAGGAATGACCCAAGAAGAGATAAGCAATGAGTGTAGAATGGCCTGGCAAATAGGGTTGCAATGTCAAAAAGGTAAATCAATAGTTATTTGTTCAAAGAATGAGACCACACGCCCTCAGCACAAAGAAACCAGCAGGGAGCACTGTGGATCTTCTCAGAGGACGGACAGGAACTAAAGGGGTTTCAATTTAAAGGACCTGTGTAAAATTTCAGAGCAGCTGTTCCCTCCCAAGGAGTAAATCCACAACACACAGCCACCCCTGGCCTGCCCTTTACCCCCACTCACCCCACCCCGACAGTGTAGCTACTGTCAGGGTTGAGGACCTATGCAATGGGCAGGGAGGTAGAGGGCTCAGATTTGCATAATGCAGCATTCAAACAGACAGACCCCCTTCCCACAGATGCCCAGGAGGAGATAAAGAGCCATCAGAGAGTCTAGCCTCAGCTCTGGGGAAAGGGGTCCTTCCAAAGTCTGAACCATGGCCTGGATTCCTTTTCTCCTCCTCCTTCTCCTCACCCAGTTCCCAGGTTCATGGAGATTTCAGAGGCCACCCTTTGGAGGGATCCCTCTGCCTTAATTCTTCATTCCTAACATGTGTCTATTTTCATTTCAGGGACACGTTCTGAGCCTGCGGTGACTCAGGAGCCCTCACTGACTGTGTCCTCAGGAGAGACAGCCACTCTCACCTGTGCCTCCAGCACTGGAGCAGTCACCCATGCTCACTACCCATACTGGTTCCAACAGAAGTCTGGCCAATCCCCTAGGACACTGATTTCCAACACAAACACCAAACTCTACTGGACCCCTGCCCGATTCTCAGGCTCCCTCCTTGAGGGCAAAGCTGCCCGGATCCTCACAGGGGCCCAGCCCGAGGATGAGGCTGAGTACTACTGCAGGCTGGTACATAATAGTGTTAGGTACAGTGGTAGATTCAGATGAGAAACCAGGACAAAAATATGTCCCAGCCCTTGTGATAAAGAGATCACATGATCAGACACACCAGCTCTTAAGCAGCCTAAACGTGGACCACGTATTGAAGATGAAGGGAGGGGTCCAGATTGACTCTTCTAACTACCTTAGCCCTAAAGTGGAAGAAATACACAAATGATTTTGAAGGAACTGATTCACGAAGAGCAAAATCCAAATATTTCATAGCCCAAAAGGAATAATAACAACTGGATCAGATCTAAGGGTTGAGATCAAATACATTTCCTCCTGAAAGGAGCATCCTCCATGATGTAGCTTGCTAGTTAAGTGAGAAGAAAAGAAACACACTGTGTATACTAACATTTATTTAATTGGGATGCATTTAAAACAGCATTTATGTACTGTATACATAAATCAAAAGTATTAAAAATTACCAAGTTTTCCAAAAAGGTCCTTTATGCAAAAACTTTAGTAATATCAATATAACTATAATCAATCAATATAAACTATACTTCTGAATTTGAATGCATTCTTTAATTTTTGTTCTCAATGTTTCCACTATTATTATCAAAACTTACACTCCTTTTTCTGCATTTTATACATGGCTCTTGCCAAATAAGATTAATGTAGCAGCTTCCCATTTGTTAAAAAATGTACAAGGGGCATCTGAGTAGCTCAGTCAGTAGATTAAGGGTCTGATTCTTGATTTTGGCTCGGGTCATGAGCTCAGGGTCCTGGGATAGAGCCCCATGTTGGGATCCTTGCTCAGCAGGGAGTCTGCTAGAGATTCTCTCTCTCTCTCCCTCTCCCTTTACCCCACCCACCTCTAAAATAAATAATTAAATCTTTAAAACATATATATGAATATTTGAAAGACTGCATAATATTATTTAGACTTGAGTACTGATGCAATATTATAGCATTTAGGTAATTCCAAATGTTTACTAGCCAAATAAAGAAGTGATGTTACATAATTAATCTTATTATTAACAAAACATTCCTAGTCATTTGTATGGATTTTGTGAGATCAGAGGGACATGCCTGCCATTGTCAATGGGAAGCCTCAAGTCATTAGTCCTGACTATACAATGAACCAAATAGGAAAGCAGGAAGTTAGTTGCTACACATGTTTATTGGAAGCAGAATAGTTTGCAACATTTGGGACAATGAATAGCCAAAACCACACTATTGTATTTGAGCCTGCATTAGACCAGTATCTCTCAAACTTTAATGCGCAAGCAAGTCACCTGAGGATCTTGTAAAATGTGCATTCTGGTTCAGTGGGCCTGGACTGAGGGCACACACTCCACATTTCTAAAAGCTTCCTGCCCCACAAAGCCACATATACATTTTAATAATAGGAAATCCATATGAATAGTATAAATAAAGAGAATCATTGACACAGGAGCACCTGAGAGAACTCTCTGACATAAAGAACAAATGAGTTTGCATTATAGAAGCACTATCTCACCCCCTACCCTAGCTATCAGGATCCCATGCATGGATCCTGCCAGGATAACAGAGGGCCCTCTTTCTTTAAGAACAAAAACAAAAACAAACAACCAAACCTGAAGTTCCTGGAGACCCTGCCCAAACTTCCTATTGGCTTCTCCTCCAGTCCCATTTTGAAGTGCAGACTATTCCCTCTCTCTGATTCAGACTGCTCTTCTAAGTTCATGGCTTGCTCTCCCTTTCCTGCCATCCTTCTCACCATGTTCCTATTCAGTTAATTACCAAGGCCTTTATATCAGGTAAGGAACTGCCTTTTGTCCAGATCTTTGCTACTTGGAAGTGGACACTTATATTCTTTCCTCCTTGAATGTCTCTATTCCCTTTGTTCTGAAGACCCCTAAGTGTGCTAATTCTCCTTTAATCACCTCAGTCAATACCTTCTCTTTCTGCTTCCCCCCGGGGTCCCCGTCATTTTCTAGTGAATGCAGTGAACCACACAAACATGTTAATATATGCTCCCAAATACTCACCACTCTGCCCTAGGGGCTGATCTATGCGGAATCAAGTAGGAAGAGAAACTTGAATATGAGCAGCTTGGGAAGAGGGTCTGATGGTTGAACTATCAACTGGGAAACCAGACACCCGTGACCCTGCCTCTGTTTTGTGCTTAGGGGCTCAGCAGCTGTGTCCTCCCAGAGTCACTAGGGAGTCACTGACCATGCCCTCCCCACCTCCAACCAACTCCACCTCAAGATGAATGGCTGAGCTCCATGCCCCATGTGAGGAGGCATAACAGGGGTAGCAGAATATATCTACAGAATCCTCTTCCTCCCCAGTGGTTGGGGAAAGAATAAGAGAGACTGGGGGCTGTTTGCCCTGCTTTGTGACTTGAGAAACAGAGTTCTGGGGCATCTCCACTGTGGCTTGGACCCCTTGTTCTTCACTTTATTCACTACCCCAGTAGGTGGAGCCTGGGCATCAGGAGCAGACACTGGAGGGCTTAGGGCTCTGTATTATTCCCTTGATCCACTGACCTGCCTCACTCACCTTCTGTCACTCTCCCATCTGAACATTTACATGTATTGAACATCTACTATGTGCCAGACTCAGGTCCATGGTTCCAGATATAGCATTGACAAGATAGACAGGGTCCCTATCCTCATGGGGCTAACACCTTGTGAAGCTGACAAAGGGACTCATCACTTTCCTTCATTCCTATTCACTAGCACTTATTTGAAAAGTCACTTTTCATATGGCGAGAAAGAGCTGGTTACTTGCTATTGAGCGAAAGCTCTGAGAGGGTCCCAGACAGAGTATTTTACAGAGAACACAGGATGCCTTCAGGATGTACTTGCACACTCAAGAAGCTATTTGTAAGAAGAGCTCAGTAATACCTTCTTTGTCCCACAAAACTTTGGCAGCTTGTCTGCTTTTGGTATAGTTATATAAGCTCCTACTGGACAGAACCTTAAGGAGATATCAACTATGCCTTCTGGAAAAAAATAAAAGAAAAAGCAACTGTCTGTGGGCACCTAGGTGGTGTATTCAGTTATGTATCCAACTCTTGGTTTTGGCTCAGGTCACGATCTCAGCGTCATGAGATTGAGCCCAGCATCAGGCTCTGCGCTTTAGTGAGGTGTCTGCTTGATTTGCTCTCTCTCTGCCCATCCCCCTCCTCTCTCAAATAAATAAATAAATCTTTAAAAAAAAAACTATCTGAACACCTGACACTGAAGGAAACACAGGAAGGTCCTGGATGGAAATTTATATTTTTTAATGAGTACGGTAAAACAGAGTTGCCAATTTTTATGGCTTTTAGGCTGCAGTTAGCATGGATTGGCATGGCTAAAACTCTTAAAGTAAACCCACAGTCTATATGTCTTGAAAAAGCAGTCAATCAACAGACTTCAGGGAAGCCATGGCCACTGGAAAGCAAGGGGGGAGTTCTATAAAGAGAGCCACAGAGGGGGAAACTGACATTTCTGTATAATTTCTCCCTAAATCTCTAGCTCATCTCTGAACCAGGCATGTGGTTAGGCAGTTCCCAAGAAGCCTAAATAAGGACAAAAGGATCGACTGACATTTGAGTTATCTACCATCCCCAAGACAGGTTCTCCAGTTTAAACCCAACCAAACTTTTGCCTATTATAAAAAATCAAAATTACTGGGACACCTGGGTGGCTCAGTTGGTTAAGCGTCTGCCTTTGGCTCAGGTCATGATTCCGAGGTCCAGGAATTGAGTCCTGTGTCGGGCTGCTTGCTCAGCAGGGAGCCTGCTTCTCCCTCTGCCTGCTGCTCCCCCTGCTTGTACTCTCTCTATACATATATTGGACAAGTAAATAAACCAAATCTTTAAAAAAAAATCAAAATTACTTAGAGGACTAAAATGGATCTGACATTGATGCATTCTAACATTCGTGACGTTCCAAATACAATCTCGAATTATTCAGCATCAAAGAAACATGGTTAGTGAGTCTGAGGATCTCATGTTGATGGAAGAAAAGGGCAAAAAGTGCTGTGACAAGAGGACAATAACACACAGAGGGCTTTGTTTGGGTGGCACTTACAAAGGCCAGGTGAGCAGAGTGGTCCCTCATAGCTGTAAAACTTCCAGAAAAAGCGGCACTAGGCCAACACCCCCTCCCCCCCAAAAAAGGGCAAAAAATTCTCAGGTAGAAGGAGAATCAGAGAAGGGCTTACAAGTCTAGGAGAGGCCTTTCAGCAGCACAGCTTCAAGGTCAGACAGCTATAAAGCAGTTTGGGGTCTTTTATAGGGCAAGGATTTTTCTCATCAAGGCTAGCAGGTGTCAAGTGCAGTTTCATGGGGCATGCAAAGCAGGCAGGCTCTAAATGGTGAGATATATGCTCATTTGCTCTATATTTAAAGCAATTGGATGTGTAAAAAATTGATCTTGGTGCAGGCTGGGTAATGGCCATAGTCTGCACTTGAAGAAAAAAACAAAAACAAAAACAAAAACATGG
Organism: Ailurus styani; assembly: GCA_002007465.1. Lineage (NCBI taxonomy): Eukaryota > Metazoa > Chordata > Mammalia > Carnivora > Ailuridae > Ailurus > Ailurus styani. Next base: position 16,444 of record LNAC01001697.1, read on the forward strand.
GGGCCAATACACAGAGCCTGTCCTTAAACTATTTGTATAAAATTGGAGTCTAACAAGTAGAATGCAAAAATGATAGAATGTGAACACTGATACTAGGTTACAAAAAGCCAGTGTCCTGTCTTGCTTGTTCTCTCTTGCTTTCTCTTGGATCACTTGTCTTGTGGGAAGCAAAATACTGTGCCCAACACAACCTCATGGAGAAGCCCACATGGGAAACTACCATTCTGCCAATAGCCATGAGAGAAAGAAGATCCTAGTGCTCCAGCCAGGCCTTCAGCTATCTGTGGCCCCTACTGACAGCGCACCTACATCTAAACACTAAGCACTTTAGCAACCTCTCAATTCTTTTTAGTTCCACTCCCAGCATCCAACTCAGAGCATCCTCACATCACAGGTATCATTTATTATTTTAGGTCCAGGTTGGTATATGCTTTTATTCTTCCTTTCTTCCCTCCTTTTCTTCTTCCCTTCCTCTCTCCCCCCTTTCTATCATCCTTCCTTCCTTTTTACCTTTTGCCCTTACTTTATTAGATAATAAATCATAAGTTAATTCCTTATGCCTTATTCCTATATCTCTTACACTTCTTCACTTAATGATCTGTTCAATAAGTATTTATGAGTACCCACTATGAGTTAGGCTACATTCTAGGCACTAAGGATTCAAATCAATGACCTTATGGAGAATATGTTTCAGAAAAAGCAGAAAGATAAATTGTGTAGGATGTAAGAAAGTGGTAAAGTGCTGTGGATAAAAATAAAACAGAGAATGGGAATAAAGAATGACATGAGGATATAATTTTAAATAATCTGATCAATAGGCCACACTAAGATGATATTTGTGCAAAAATTTGAGGAGGTTGGGGAGGAAACTATGCAGGGCATGGACCTTGTAAGTGTCTTGGTGCAACAAATCCTCTCAATGCTTTGTTTCCTCAATTATTTTTCCTATTATAACTTTGAGAATAGTACACGTATTTTAAATCTTGATGTTCTAGGGGCATCTAGCTGGCTCAGTCAGTAGAGCATGTAACTCTTGATCTCAGGGCCTTGAGTTCAAGCCCCATGTGGGGCATGGAGCCTACTTAAAATTGAAAAAAAAAATTGAAAAAAAATTTGATGTTCTATTTCATTAATTCTAACTCATGTTGTTAAAATGTTGAGTTGATGCCTCTTTTTATATAGTGTATACGTTTCTACTTGTCTTTTTATTTTTGTGACCATTCTCCAGGGATATCAGGTATTTAGATTAGAAAGGTGTAAGGAGAAGGCACTGAACTGTTACATCTGTCAATTTAAGTAAGGAGGAGTGATCTGCTCAGGAACAGGGTTTATAGTTTATTAGATTCCACTGTCTTCTGTTGGTTTTGCCCCATCTAGGTGATTGTTAGAGTCCACCATTCCCTACCTCCCTATCTCTCCTCCTAAAATTGCTTTTTACAACTTGTTCATCTTTTTTTTTTCTTGTAAATTTAGAGCCTAGAGGAGGATGAGTGAAGGAAGAAATACTTAAACACTGCCTGCTGTGCATTGTTAGGCTGCAAATCCAGTTTGGCCTGAGCTGGGTTTTTTGTTTTGTTTCTAATCTCTCAGTGGTGAAGCACAAGCAGCAATCCAGCCAGGACAGCAAGGGGAGAGAGAAAAGAGCCTGACTCAAAAGCTATTTTGCCAACTCTTGCTCTCACAAAGAAGCCTGGTCCTTTAAGTCCTATGCCCCAAGATGGTGCTTTTTAGATGTAAACAAGATCTCTATGCCCTGATTCCCAGTCCCTTTTCCCTTTAAAACAAAAATAAAACCATTATTTCCACAGATTGGTGCTTGCTCCTCTCTTTTGAGCTCTTTCCATGGAAGAGTGGGGGTTTGTCGCTTGCTATTCTACACACACACACACACCATTCATTTCTCAGACCTCTGCAGAAGAGCTTCCCTGTCTGTTACCTCCTCAAGTGCTCGGGTTAATGATGTCAGGAAGGAGATCCTAACTAAAAACTTCACAGGTACTTTTACTTTTCATCTAACTTGCCCCCTTACTATCCATTAAAAGTGCTGACATCTTCCTTCTTGAAAACATCTCCTTTAGTGTTTTCCTAAACTACAAGTATGCTCCTGACACTTTTCCCTTCAAAAGTCACATCACAATCTAAGACAACAAGCCCCAAAGCCTGAGATATTCTCAGCCCTTTTCAGCATTTGTGACCCCAAATCTCAGCCCCACACTTCAGTCAAGTTACTTTCAATTATTTGGATAACACATTTCTTTCTTGTCCCTAATACTTTATGTAGGATGATCTCTCATTCAGAATGCACCATCAGACCAACCCCACCCCTCTACCTAGCATTCCCATTAAATCTGTCTTCATGCTAGTTTTTCTCAAAGGTCGAATTTTATTCAGACTTTTACCTCCTCTGTAAAGTGTCCCTTGACTTCTTTAGACAGATTTACACCACTTATCCATGTGTTATGATAACATATTTTCTGAGTTATATATTTTTCACAGTCTCTTCTCAAATAGACTCTAAACCCAAGAGAGTGGAATTTGTTTTCAAATCATTTTATGTTTAAAATAAAAATTTTATGAAGTTGAATGAATGGATAAATGGATATTTAAATCCTTTAGATTCCAAAGGCTCTATCACATCAGCACCTCCATGACTGGAATCATCCTGATGGACCCCAGGAAAATCCAAACAATCATAACCTCTAATTTTAGAGATGGTCCAGAAGTGGTTGTGCTGCAAGACTGTAAACCCCTTCATGACAGGATCTGTTGCCATTCTGCTCTCTGACATATTCTTCCTGGTACCTAGAAGAATGTCTCCAATGCAGGAGCTGATGAGTTTTCATCCAATGAGTAAACTCAGGCATGAATGTATTCTTGAATGGAATGTTCCCCACTCAAGAGATACCCATCAATTGTTTTAGTGGGAAACTCTGCCTATAATGGTGAAGAAAGAGTCCAGGACTAGGTGTGTGAATCCTGGGCCTAGGGAAAAATCATTTCTTTTGTGCCATCCTCAAAATATCTTAACACTCAAATCTTAAAAAGGCTTCACCAAAAACAACAGTAGTCAGGACCTATGAGTGGTTCCAATACATTTCATTCCTTTAATCTTTATGTATTTCCATCACTGTCAGCAATTAACATATATTTCTTCCATGATAAAAAAACTTTGACAAAACTATAGAGATGGAGAGACCACATTAAAGTTGCCAGGGAACAAAGATGAGAGAGGTGTGCAAATATAAAGGGGTAGCATGAGGTGATTCCTTTATCATGCTGGAACAATTCTGTATCTTGACTGTGGTGATGGTTATACAAATATAAACTAAGGATAAAATTGTGGAGAACTAACTACACATACATACCACACATACAAAAATATATGCATGTAAAATATGGTGAAAAGTAGACAAGGTGTGTAGTCTAGTTAATAGTACTATACCAATATCAAGTTCTGGTTTTGAAATTGTTTCATGTATATAAGATGTCACTAATGTAGAAAGCTGAATGAAGGGTACTTGGGGCTCCATGTACTATTTTTGTAACTTCCTGTAACTATATGACTATTTTAAAATAATTTTTATAAGAATTTTTTTAATTAGTGTTTTGCTAGAAAATATAATCCAACAAAAAGGTAATTGTATGACTCTGGAATATCACACTAGGGATTTCTTTAATGGTCCCATCTGACCTTAAAAATTTGTTTAATTTTATTTGTCTAAGAATTGATCAGGGTCCAGATATTTTATAACTGGTACATTTACATTACCATATAGAAAACAGATTAGAAAAAAAATAGAAAAGATAATCCCAAAGGTTATAGTTTTAGGTTTTCTAACCAGCTTTATATTTAATTTAGCAGATCTACTTTAGCTATCTTATTTTAACATTTTCCCCACTGACTATATAAATGTTACTCTGAAAATAAATCAAATAAATAAATAAATAAATACATGTATGTTACTCTGTATGTCCTTATTGAATCAGCTTTGCCATTCTGGTTGCTCCTTCATTAATGGGATACTTAAATTAGGCATGTGCTCACCGTTTATATAATAACTGTATTTTCAGTAATACGAAAATTATGCTTTCACAGTACTTGAACATATCACTGAAATGTGTTTACCTCATGAAAAATCCCTGGGATAGGCTCTATGTCAAAGAACAACATGACAAGCATGCTTTCAAGATCCTTTATGTTTCCCTGAACTTCATGATTCGTGAAGTTTTAATTGATACATAGAAAATCTTACTCATTTTCAGAGCTTGTACATGCCAAAGCCTGATTACCTAACAGATGTCTACTATTCCTACAGAAATATATGCATCCTCTCCCAGAAAGTCCCAACTTGTGCTGTCATATCTTAATGACTTATAATTAAATAAAAAGTAAAATATATATTACTGGAAACTTCCTTCTTAAAAATCCATTATAATATTACCAGTGAAAGTCTGTGAAACATTTTTAAGGAAGGGACAAATCTCACCTACTGTTCTTCATTGAGGTCAATCCTGAATTAAATTAGAGATTATATTTTGGCTCAAAAAAAGTGAGTAAGACAAAAATTGGAAAGGAAGAAGTAAAAACTGTGTCAATATTTTTAAGATATTAAATATCTCCAAATTGGAAGATATTCAAACCAATCCTAAAATTCCAATGGGTTGGCAGAAATTACTAAATTATTTTAAAGTTACATGGAAATCTAAGGGACCTAGAATAGCCCTAGTAATCTTGACACTTCCTCTAAAGCTGTAGTAATCAAGACTGTGTGATATGGGTGTTTCAAAAATAAACCAACACTTTATACTGTATTATGTATTTTAAATTTGCTAAGACAATATATCTTAAGTGTTCTCACTACATACACACAAAAAGGTAATTATGATGATAGATGATTAGATGATAGATGAAAGATGATTGATGCATTAGTGAACTTAATCATGGACATCTTTTCACAATGTATACATATACCAAATCATCACACTATATACTTTAAATATATACAGTTTTATTTGTCAGTTATACCTCAATAAATTTGGAGAAATAAAGAAGTAAACCAACACACTTACAAGTGTTACAAGTGCGACGACTTGATTTTTCAACAAAGCTACCAATGAAAATCAAAGGAAAAAAGTGCTTTTAATAAATTATGCTAAAACACCTGGATATTTATATTAGAAAAGGAAAAAAAAAAAAAGGAACTTTGACTCCCTACCTCACACCAAACACAAAATTAATTCAATATGGATTATGGACCCAAATGTGAAAGCCAAAACAATAAAGATTTAGGTAGAAGAAAAAGAGAGAAAGAATATTTTTTTCAGTTGTTTTCATTGCTTAATTGCTAATTTTTCTTTCTTTCTTTTTTTTTATTTGCCCCAGGGGTACAGGTCTGTGAATCATCAGGCTTACACCTTTCACAGCATTCACCAAAGCACAAACCCTCCCCAATGTCTATAACCCATCCACACTATCCCTACCCTCCCACCCCCCAGTAACCCTCAGTTTGTTTTGTGAGATTAGGAGTCTCTTATGCTGAGAGAAAGAATATTTTTATAAGCTTGCCATGGACAGGACACAAAGATACCAAGAATACAAGAAAAAAATGATAAATTAGACTTTATAAAAAGTAAAACTTCTGGGGCACCTGGCTGGCTCAATCAGTAGATGTGATTCAATCTCAGGGTCATGACTTTGAGCCCCACATTGGGTATAAAGCTTACTTTAAAAAAAAAAAAAGTAAAATCTTCTGGTCATCCAAAGATACCAAGAAGAAAGTGAAACACAAGCTACAAGTTGTAGGGGGAAGAAATGAAAAGAATTAAAACAATATTTTTTAGTAGAATGAATGAACAGATGATCCTTCATTCTCCCTATCTCCCATCACCTCACCATTTATTTACATTCTCTTGAAGAAGCCCTCATGAAGCCCACATATGGCACTATGCATTCCCTCAGAAGTTTAAGCACAGTCTGAAACAAACTGAAAGCTCCAAATTGAAAGAGTTCTGGACTCAGTGGCCCAATAAAAGTTTGCTTCATCAGGTGAATTTGTCTCCTGGCAAGGGAGCTGCTTTTTGAGTTGAGGACACAGTTGAGGGACTAGTAAAAGGAAGAGATTGGCACAATATACCACACACATATCTTTCACCCAGGGTATTTAGGAGGAAATAAAAGAGCAAATAGAGAGCTCACCATCAGCTGAGAAGCCAGCAGATCCTTGGGACATCTGCACCTTCTCCTTATCCTATCTCCTGACTGTTCTTTGGAATGATCCCTCTGCTTCTGATCTTCATTCCTGTGTCTGTTTTCAGTTTCAGAGGCCAGTCCTCAGGCTATGGTAACTCAAGAGCCCTTCTGACCATTCCCAGGAGGGACAGTCACTCTTACCTGTGACTCCAGCACTGGAATAGTCACTAATGGTAACTATCCACACTGATTCCAGCAGAAGTCTTGACAAATTCCCACAACACTGATTTATGGCAAACATAACAAACACTCATGGACTCCCAACTAGTTCTCACATTCTCTCCTGGGGTCAAAGCTGCCCTCATCTGCTTGGGGGCCCAGACCAAGGAAGAAGGTGAGTACTACTATATGCTGGCTTATCCTGTTGCTTGGCACAATGAAAGACCCAGAAGAAGAATGGTGGCATGAACCTGCCACCTGGCTGAGCCTGGATCTACATAGTATCAATCTGACTTGACTATAAAATGGATAGACATTTAAGCTCACCAGGAAAACTAAATGTTGGTTACTTATATGGGACAAAGTTCAAGGGAAGGGGGCTAAAATGATTCCATGAATGTTTTAGGGAAGGTGGATGTAGGAAAAACAGAACCCAAATATTCTGTCAACCCATAGGGCACAATAGAAGCTATACTAGTTGAAGAGTTTATGATCAATTCCTGCCCCCCCACACACACCCTGCACCTCAAAAAGCACGTAAGATATATTTCCAACTGCTAGTTGGAGCAAAGAAAATAAGCTCCTCATTTTATATGAGTAAAATTTTCAAAACAATGCAAGTTCACTGCATAAAATTTGGAAATATTTTTGAGGCGTGCTTGTTGTTACCCTATAAAAACCAAATAGTTCAGAAATTGGATTACTATAGAAGTTACTCTTTTAGTCTTTCTTCCTTCATGTATTTTCTCCATAGTTCAAATCACAACATATACAAAACTTTGTATCCTGCTAGTTTTACTTCACACTACTACAATCTATCTTTAATAAATATATGTATGTGTGTGTATGTGTGTGTGTGTGTGTGTGTGTGTGTGTGTGTGTGTAGCTGTTAAACAGAAGTACCAAAGCATTCAATTTTTGAGCAATTATTTCTATTTCCTATAAGGACAAACTAAAATCTTGGAGTTTCTTGTATGCTGTATTTTTGATATATAAACATTATTTTGTGAATTTTTGCTGAATTTGTAAAAGTTATCTATGAAAGAATATGACATTATGCTTTTTTATTCACATTGTAAAATAACTTTCAGAATGATTTATACCAATTGGCACTTTTCATCAAATTCTCATTGGCAATAGACATGATATTTTTTTAGGATATTCATCAATAAGATACCATTGTTTAATTTTCATTTCTATGTTTACTATTGAAATTGAGTATTTTGCATTTATTTATTAAGTAGCTATATTTCTTCTTTATGAGATAGCCAGTTTTTTTTTTTTTTTACAATTTCATAGTAGTGCATTAGAGATTGCTCTTAGTAATCTTTAGAAACACTTCAAAAAAAGGGGCCCCTGGGTGGCTCAGTGGGCTGAACGTCCACCTCTTGATTTTGGTCATGATCTCAGGGTCCTGAGAGTATGCCCTACCTCAAGCCCCATGTTGAGTCTTGCATCAGGCTCTGCACTCAGTGTGGAGTCTGCTTGTCCTTCTCCCTCTGCTCCTCCCCCACTAACACACTTTCTCACTAGTAATAAGTAAAATCTTAAAAAAAAGAAACACTACAGAAAAAAAATTTTAATTAGTCCTTTCATAGTTTTAGGTAATTATTTTGTCAATTTATTTGCCATAAGACATTGTGAAATTGTTGCATTTCAAAAACAAAAAAGAAGGGTAAGAAAAAGTGTATAATATAAATCCATTATCTTAAAAAAGTAGGAAAAAAAATAAATTATCTAGAAGGCTAAGAAAGGGGCACCTGGGTGGCTCAGTGGGTTAAAGCCGCTGCCTTCGGCTCAGGTCATGATCCCAGGGTCCTGGGATGGAGGCCCACATTGGGCTCTCTGCTCAGCAGGGAGCCTGCTTCCTCCTCTCTCCTCTCTCTCTGCCTGCCTCTTTGCCTACTTGTAATCTCTCTCTCTGTGTCAAATGAATAAATAAAATCTTTAAAAAAAAAATAGAATGCTAAGAAAGAATCACAATGGTTAAACTTTTTGATGTTTGAAGAATATAGATTAATTACAAATTCAAAGTTTTTAAGCTAATGTACTTACTCCTAAAAGAATCTCATCTCAGGCTGGCCAGTGTCAGCCAAAACAGCAAACTGGAGAGTGGGAAGCTAACACCATAACCATTTATAGTTTTATCTGCATTCCCTATGGAATATCACAAAAAAATTCTAATGGTCCCTTCTCCCTGAAGTAGCCCCAAGATTGCCCCAAGGATTCCCCATCCCCTGGTATTCCTGCCTACATGTGGTCAACTCCCATATTATATCAAGATTGGTCTGTGTGACCAATAGTATACAACAGAAGTGATGTCATTCATTTCCCAGTTAGGTTACAGTTTCCTCCCGGCTCTCCTTGCTCTTCCTTGTACTCACTCTGCTAGAAGCCAGCTGACATAACACAAGGAGCATATGACAAGGAACTAAGGCCTCCTGCCAACAGGCATATAAGTCTAGAGTTTGATTGCCTTAGTCCATTCAAGCTACTGTAACAAAATATACAGACTGGGTAGCCTATAAACAAGAGAACTTTGCTGTTCATAGTTCTGGAGCCTGGAAGTCCAAGAGCAGGGTGTTAACATGGTCAGGTGCAGTGAGGCTTCTTATAGCTTCACATGGTGAAAAGGGCTAGGGAGCTCTGTGATCTTTTATAAAAACACTAATTCCACTCAAGAGGGCTGTACTCTCATGACCTAATCCCTTTCCAAAGTCCCCATCTACTAATACTATCATTTTTGGGGCTTAGGATTTTAATATGAACGTGGGGGTACAAAAACATTCAGACCATCGCACTGATCCTCCAGCCCGAGTTAAGCCTTCAGATGCCGGAGCTCCAGCCAATACCTTAACTGCAACCTTCAGATGGATTATGGACATTGGGGAGGGTTTGTGCTTTGGTGAGGGCTGTGAAAGATGTAAGCCTGATGATTCACAGATCTGTACCCCTTGGGCAAATAATAAAAATAAAATTAAAAAAAAAAATAAAAATAAAATAAAAAAGAAGCTGAGCTGGAGCTAATCAGCTAAGCAGACTGCAAATTTTGACTCTTGAAAATTGTTTTAAACTGGTAAGTTTGCCCCAATATTTTACACACTCATAGATAACTAATACAGATTTTGGCACCTGGAACGGGAATGCTGCTATAACAAATATCTAAAATAGGACTTTGGAACTGGGCAGTGGGCAAAAGTTAGAAGGACTTTGAGGAGAGTGTTAGTGCAAGACTGAGTAAAAAAACAAAGTTGAACTTTGAGAATACTCCAGTATGGCTTAAAAGTGAGGAACATGCTATTAGAAAATTGAGAAAGGGGTTATGTAGTGGTAGAATGTTGGGTAACACTAACACCTTCAGTTATATGAAAAGTAGAAAATATACCTAAATAATCAAGTCATCTAGCTAAGGAGATTTCCAGCCAGAGACCTGAAAGTACCATCTGGCTTCTTCTTATTGTTGTTTATAGTACAATATGAAGGGGGGATAAAAAGTTAAGAGTAGGACTGTCAAATAAAACAATAGCCAGAACTTACAGGTTTTAAAAATTTCCAGTCTCTTCAGATGGCAAAAGATGCTGAAATTAATGGCTACCAAGCAAAGAGCATACCCAGGGCACTGAAGAAATGAGGTCTAAAGATGGTAATAAAACTTTTTAAGGCTCAGAAAGGTGAAAGGTGATGCATCAGAGCACCATGTAGTCAGGCCAAGGCCCTCTAAAGATCACCCCAATCACACAATAGGGTTTCCACTAAAGCTTAAGAGTGTTGTCCCTCAGCTGTCTCAGCAAAAACCAAGTTGGAATAGGTCCTATCTTGAGATATGTGGTTGTGGCTTTGGAGTAGACTTCTTTGGCATGAACACCAGGAAGATTAACAGGAGACACACAAAGTTTTTAAAAGAAGATACTTGAAGAAATGTCTCTAGCTTGCACTGAAAGGGCCAGAGAGTACAAAATGAAGAGAACTTCAGTCTTCTACCTGCTATGAGCAGGAATCGGGCTAAGCAAACCATGTACTTTCTTTCATTAAAAAAAAAAAAAAAAAAAAAGGAAGTATGTCATAGGGCAGAATCAAGAGTCCTGAGATCAAAGCCAAGAGAATTTCCAGACCTTGAGCCCTAAACAATGAATGCCAATATGTACCTGGTGGGATTTCAGAATTGCTACTGACAAATGATTGCCATCTCCCTTTCCCCTTTTTGAATAGGCATGACTATAAAAGTTGTCCTCTGCCAGTCCCACCTTTGTATTGGGTAGGGATGTAGGTGGGCAGATAACTCATCTCTTCTGTTCACAGGTCTTAAGACCTAGAGCAGCTATACTTAAGATATTGCACATAAGGAATACCACCCTAGAACCTGATCCACATCTAAACCTGATTTAGATGATGGGATTCAGGAGTTGAATGATGTATTTTACACTTTAGGAGGTATGTAATAAATAATGTGGCCCAAGTATGAAATCTGGTAGTTTTAAGTTATGCCCATAATTTTTTTTCCCTTCAAAGGTGGAGGCTAATTACTTTCCCCTTGGTATGTGGGCTGGACTTGTGGGTCACTTCTAATGAACAGAATATTGTAAAAACAACAGACTAAAATGCCGGAGGCTAAGTCATAAAAGACAGTGTGCAGTGCACCTCCTTGCTCACTCCCTTGGAATACTTGTTCTAGAAGCCAGGTAGGCATGTCCTGAGAACACTTAGGTAACCCAGTAGAAAGGCACATATGGAGGAACTGAGGCTTTCTCCCAACAGTGAGCAAGGAACTGGAGTTTCCTGTCAATAGCCATGTGAGTGAGCCATCTTGGAAGCCAATCCTCCAGGCTCAGTCAGGGCTTCAGGTGACTGTACCTCCTGGAACTCTGAGCCACAACAACCCAACTAAGTTGCTCCTGGATTCCCAACTCTCAGAAACAGCTGGAGATGATATTTTTTTAAACTGTTAGTTTTGTGGTAATTTGTTATAAATCAACAGATAATATACTCTCACCTTAGGCTCTGCCTTTAGGCCAGTTTTAGCAAGAATCTTCCGGAATCGATTTAGGGAAAACTCCCCACCATTGATAGCTGACCATCCTTGATATCTGCTCAAATTCCTTATTCTACAACCTAGATGTCACAAATAATTTTTCTTTAACATTTCCAAGTTTTGTTATTAGGAATTTCTTTCAAATGAGTATTTTCATATTTTTACCTTTTATACTATATTCATTTTGGGGGGACAGATTTCTGGAATTAAAGTAGTTCATATTTTTATCAAACAGAAATATTTTTAATAACCCATGTAGTAATTTGAAAAGGATGTGCGTATATAAAGACATGTAGTGTATACCCACATACAGTGCATACCCTCAAAGCTCTAAGGAAAATTTAATTCACAGTAAATTGTAAATTCAGACTAAAACATTCAGCCTGCACACCTTTGGGATCAACTTATTCGAAAAAGTATGTAGAATGAAGGCATCAGTAAAAATGAAAATATGCCATCAAAATATTTGGGATTCGAAGCTGTAAACAAAGGTAGGCAAAGTTTAAATCCTTATTACAAAAAAATAAATAAAGCTTTTAAAATAAAAGTTCTTTATTAAAAAAAGAACAATACTAAAAAACATAGAGGTATATAATGAATCAGGACAAAAAAAAAGAAAACAAAATTAGTTACGATAATAAATCAAGCGTTGCTCCTTGGAAAAAGGAAATCAGAAACATTGATAAAACTGTGGCAAATCTAATGAAGGGAAAAGTAAATATATTTCAAAATTAGAAATGCAAAAAAGAATGAGATTCTGAGAAGATAATATTCAACCCCAAGTGGAAATATTACTTCAGGAGAGGAAGATTTCAGGACACCTGGATGGCTCAGTTAGTTGGTTAAGCATATGCCTTTGGTTCAGGCCATGATCTCAGGTCCTGGGATCAAGCCCTGTGCCTGGCTCCCTGCTCAGTGGGGAATCTGCCTGTCCCTTTGCCCTTCCCCCCGTCCCCACCGCTTGGGCTCATTCTCTTGCTCCCACTCTCTCTCAAAAAATAAAATGTTTAAAAAAAAAGAGAGAGAGAGGAAGGTTTCTAATAGAAAAGTTGTGAATCAGGTGGAGCATACCTTTAGGATAGTAAAGAAAATGTAAATGACTGTCTCAATAGACGTTATAAATTATCCAATAAAACTAAGCAATTTTCTTTAAAAATTCTAAAAGCAGAAATTCATTAAGCAGTATGAACATTACCTTTAATGGTAAAGCATTTCTCACTAGAACCAAGAACAAAGAAGTTCATTTACATCTCACTGTTTTGAAGTTTTGGCCAATGCAATATGATTAAAAATAAATACAACTGGCAGGAAGGCAAAGAGTCTGCATAGTGGTACCAAATAAAAATTAACTTAAACTTTACGAGTGAAAAGATAATAAAACAAAAACTTTTTTTCCCAAAGAACATTTTATTACAATTGCTATTTTACTTACAATTTTTGGCAACATTAATAATAAATTTCATCTGAAAGAACAAGCAAGCAAAATAGACATGGAAATTCACAAAGGGCAATAATAAAATAGTAATCTTGACAGATATTCAATATATTGTAAACAGAATGAAGTGACATCACCTTAAAAAAATAGAGAGGTATCAATAGAAAAACAGAGAAAGCTCCTGAAAGAACTGAACTCACTATATTCAGTTTCTTTTGATTACAGGCACAGAAATTGACTCAAGCTAGCTTAATTCAAAGAGAAGCAAAGCTTTTGGTGATTATCTCTTCCTAGCTTTTTGTGAAAACCTAGGAAATTTAACCAGATTGGAGAGGGAAATGGAGTGGAAAGGCTTAAAGTGCCTTTAAAAGGGGGAGGTGTAAGAAGGTGGAGGGAGATTTCATTGTATCTTTTAAGAACATTGGTGAAGCTCAATAAACTAAAAGAAGTATCAAACAATTAAGCGAGGTAGCAAGCTATGCAGGCCTAGGAGAAAAGCATTCTAAGAGAAGAGCAATTGCAATGTCTTTGGAACAGGAAGAAATGTGATTTGTTTAAAGAAAAGCAAGGCCAGTGTGTCAAAAATAGTGCACCAGTGGGGAAAATGGTTGAGTAGCATGGCAGAGAATGGAAAAGCGAGAGGAGGTAAACAGGGGCCATAACACCAGAACCTGTAGTTGGCAATAAATAACAGTTTGTACTCCTTAGGGTCGTACTTTAGTTAAATAGCAAACAAGAGTTAACAGTGTTGATAATACCAAGCAACCACAAAAAGAATTAAATACTTCATATTTTTACTGTTCTCAAGACAGAATCTCTGTTATAGGAACAGAATAAGGGAGATAAGTATGCAAAAGTCTGCATATCTATTTATACACGTTTCCACCTGAGACTAAAACAAGTGTGTGCATACACAAGCACACACACACACACACACTCATCCACACACACACTCTCTCTCTCTCTCTCTACCTAAAGAAATAGGTTTAGGCTAAAATATTAACAAAGTGCCTTGGCCCAAGCAAACTAATAAAAAGGCCCGGTAAAATGTTCAAAGTGCAAATCAATCAATCAAGCATTGAGCAAATAAATATGACAGAATCTACAGTCAGGAAATTCTTTAAAACACAGACAATAAACTCACAACTACCTGTTTGTTATCAATCCTCCTTCCCAATTCCGGAAGGGATGCTAAGCTTCTGAAGACTATCACTTCCCAGCTATCTGTGAAAGAAAGCTTAGGGAATTTAACAAGATCAAGGAGGGAAGAAAGAAGTGGGGAGAGATAACGTACCATTAAAATAGAAGAGAAAGCAAGGGAAAAGAAAATAGGATTCCTCCTTGCTCAGGTATATGGACAACATCCTAAATTCCTTAAGTCATGTACGGAGGCTTCTAGGTACATGAGTCAAGGTGGAGAAAGAAAGGATGGCACTAGAAAATACCCGGGATACTCAGTCCTGGGAACCCATAGAAATAGCCAGGGCGATGTTCAGGAACCAATACTCAGGGAGCACTCCAGTTATGTGAGAGTCCTTGGAAATGGCAAGGGGAAAAGTATCCCCCCACAGTATAGTCAAAGGATTAGACAGTTGGATAGATTAGCTGAAAGACAATGACTCTAACACCTAATACCTAATAAAATAACTGGGCATTTCTTACACATCAGTGTGTGTCAAGGGCGACTTTAAACTCAACTAGGTTGATAAGGGAAACCATACACACGACAGAAATTAACTGTTAACTGTAATACATTCATGTCTAAGGCAAGAAACAAAACTGCAAATTTCACATGTTCAACTGGGATAAGATATATGCACATGGAAAAATATAAGGAAAAGCCCTATAATGGGCTTAATTTTACTCAGTTACCATGGGCTGTTTTTATCCACTGTACCTACTACTCTTGGAAAACTGCCATTCCAGCTAAATAGAGAACTAAATTTAGCCTAGTCCTTGAACTGGATAGATACCATTTGTTTGGCCCTTTTCAGTTCAAACTATGGGTCCAGTGCAGTTCAAACTATGGATGTCAGGGCTTCTTTCCCTTGAGAAATTTTACTTGCTTTACTTCTGTGACTGGGAAGTATAAAGCCAGCCAGAAGGGAGAGAGAAGGGAACAAACTGAATTCCTTTTCCGGATCACTCAACAGGAGGTCCACTTGCACCAGGCCCCATTCTATTCATTACCCCTGCTTTACCATCTGAAGCCAGCTGATACAGTGATTGTTTCATGTCTACAGGGGTCCCTTGCCAAAATGCCAAGCATTTTAATGGTTTTGCTTCCTTGGGTGTTCTTGTGCTAAGAAAAGATGCTCTAAGACAGTGTTCCTTCTGTCTTGGCTCCAAGACTAGAGTGAGTGAGTGAGTGAGTGAGTGCACCCTGAACCAGAATAAGAAGCCACTAGAAGCCACTGCTCTCCAGTGACTAACCTCCCAGCTTCTGGTTCCCATTCATGCCACACATTGTCCCTCAACTTCTCCACACTCAGGCTCTCAGAGTCAGATTACTTTAGATCAGCGCAAGACAGACACTTCTGGGAGCTCAGCAGCAAATGGGACCATGATGTAACAAAGCCATTCAAGTCTGACTAGAGTTAATATTGAAATTTGCAAGGCATGGAAAAAGTTGAAGATAAAATTAAGTACTTAAAAAACTCTATGGACTCTATATACAGAAATTAGGGCTTTCAAACTTACAAGTGACATGAAATATCAAAATCATAAATAGGTTTCCACTTTCTTCTAACATATACACACATACATAAAACATCTTTTATGTGTTAAGTCAAATATAGTACATGAAAACCAGGTAACAAATTTTTAAATAACATCTCAAAATTCATATCAGACAACACTGTATATTTCATGAATTTAAAAAGAAATTCATCAATGACTCATTGGTTTCACTATTTTTGATGCTACTGAATAATGTATGGTATTTTTTTTATTTTTATGGTGTTTTTTTACTTTGATTGAAATACTTGCTTTAGGTTTAGTGAAACTAGAATTAACGAGATTTTTTTGAAATTCTACTTTTAAACTTGGGAGGTGATGGTTCAGCATCAGAAGTGCTCACAGTAACAGATGCTACTTCCACTGATCCTGGTTGAAGAGGTCCCAGTGACACTTGAATAACAACCTTTGTTTCAGGGGGCAATCCCTCTAATTGCTTAGGCTTCTTAAACATTTGATGACACTGGGTCTTGTGCTCCATTTTCTCCTTGAAAGTTAAAAACTGTAGCCGGCATTTGGAACACTGGTGAACACTCTTTTCCCAGTGTCCCCTATAATGATACATGTATGGTGTTGCAGTTTTGAAAATTTTGAGACAGAATGGACAGAGCAAATTCTTAGTATTTTCATGGCATTTTCTGAAATGTGTTTCCACATCAGCAAAGGCTGACGATCTGTAATTGCAAACCTGGCACACATAGGGCATTTCGCCAGGTTTATGATTGTCCTTCATGTGCTGTAAGAGAACCTGATCTGTTTTGAACGACAATTCACAAATTTTACAGACAGCAGAAGGCTCCTGGGTAATGTGTACACTTTCAATGTGGCACTGCAGATGGAAGGGAGTAGGAAACTGTCGGTGGCAGTGCTGGCAGGTGGTGTGGCTTTCCCAGCTGTCACCCCTCTGCTTCTCAAGTTCCAAATGGTGCTTCATGTGATTCATAAACTTGACATTTTTTAGAACTTTCAAGCAGCTGAGGCATTTAAAGGTTGTGTGAGTCTTCTGTTCTGGCTGACCATCTCCTTTATGTTGCCCATAATAAAAGTCACGAAGTAATATGACCAGACTTCCTTTCTTGGGATCAACAATCTGGTTTTGACTTGCTAGACTCAAAGAGTCTGTTTTTGCTGGTCTACTTTCCTTAACAGGATTTATAGGCTTGAAATGGACACTGTCCTTTGGAAAAGCTGTTGGAAAAGGTGCTCCATTCTGAAAATGGCTTAATGAAGTATGAACACTATTTGAGAATGTGCTTTCCTGGGAAGTCATTGTATGAAAGTTACCTGAAGGGGACAAAGCTGAAGCATGTCCCTCTATAATTCCATCACTGAGTTTAGGCCTTTTGGGATTCTTATCATTTAATTCAGCAGTGGAAAGTTGCTTTGATATGCAAGGACTTTTATTTAGACTTCCTACAGAAAGTGCTGCTCCTGCTGGATGCTGTAATGAACTTGTGAATGTAATCAAAGGAGAACATAATTCTGAACAGCTATTAGGCACGATTTGTGAATTATTTTTAAAATCAGGTTTAGACAAAGGCTCAATAATAATGGGACTATCTGTTGATCTTGATTCAGATTCAGAAACTGGCAAGGCAATCACTGCTTCGGATATAGGGGTCACATGACTTATAGGCTGCAATTTGTGAGTAGTACCTTTTCCGAGGTGACCATACTTTTTCCTCCTTGAACATGAACCTGGGGTGACTCTGTTCAAAATGTTTGAAACAACTGGTTTTGAATTTGAAGTCACCCCAACAAAGATCAGCTCAGCATCATCATTTACATGTTCCACCCCAACAAAGATGAGCTCAGCATCTTCATCATTTACTTTTTTGGTTTCTTCTATGTTCTGCTGTGGTTCTGGCTCTTGTTCTTCCTCACATAACATACATGGCTCTTCCATTTTCTATTTTTTTTTTTATTCTTGAAGGTGTGGCCACAGTCCCAGTGCTTTCTTAATATAAACTGCCACCTAAGTACAAACACACTATACATCAGTAAGTACAGAAAAATGCATTATTTTATTTAATTCTCTCCAAAATTCTAAGGTAGTTATAAGCACCCTTATTTTTTTTAAGCACCCTTATTTTATAAGATAACACTAGAACTCATAGAGGATAAAGGATAGCTTAAAGCCTACTATTATTATAAGTCTGTGCAACTCGAGAATCATAGCTTTGCCCTAAGCTGATTATGATTTCTTCTATTAAAAAAAGAGGAAAAAACTAATCACTAGGTGAAATCATATGTAAAGGATATATTATTTTACAAAAGCACCATTATCCAGTGTTTAGAAACATGGGCTTTGGGTCAGAGAAGATTAAGCTGCAATGCTAAGTCAGCCACAAACCAGCTGCATCTTCTTTGGCAAGTTCAAAACTTTTAAATGTGTTTTATCTTAAAGGCAAAAGCTCTTACTTCTTAGACTTAAGGTAACAGCTCTTTTTCAAAAAGCACCAAAAATTTAATGGTACCTTATTTTGTAGGTGAATTAAAGAAAATTTTATAGTAAATGTACATATCTCAATTGATTCATACATACTAATTTCATAAATATTAATATGGAAAACTGTCAAATTCAAAGAACAGAGTAAGAGTACCTAACAACTATCAACGAACACCGTATTTCAATGTCAAGTGTTTAGCACATGCCTAGCAAATTGGGAACAAACTCTGTTGATAATCTCATACCAACTCAAGGCCTTAATTATAGTACACTCACTGATGTCTCCTAAATTTCTCCTTCTAATCCTGACTTCCCCACTGAACTTAAATTAAACAGAACTTCCTCCCTCAGCCCACCTCAGTCTCATTTCCACATGGCAGGCAAAGTAATTCTGTCAAATCACATATCACTCCTCAGCTCAAAACCCTCCAATGGCTTTCTCGTTCACTCAGTAAAAGGCCAAGTGCTCCTAATATCTTCAATGCCTATAAGACCATGCTTCCAAGCCTACATACGGCCCTGCAGTTATGTCCTATTCCTCTCCCCTATCCACTTCACTCTAACCAAACTAACTGTCTTGCTATTTCTTTCTTTTTTTTTTTAAAGATTTTATTTATTTATTTGACAGAGAGAGATTACAAGTAGGCAGAGAGGCAGGCAGAGAGAGAGGACAAAGCAGGCTCCCTGCTGAGCAGAGAGCCCGATGCGGGCCTCGATCCCAGCACCCTGAGATCATGACCTAAGCCAAAGGCAGAGGCTTTAAGCCACTGAGCCACCCAGGTGCCCTGTCTTGCTATTTCTTGAACACATTAATCACTTTACTTGCTTAGGGCCCTGTATTTGCTGTCCTTCTAATATGAATGCTCATCATCCAGATACCTGGTTGGCTGAATCCTCACCATCTTCAGACTTCTGTTGCAAGTCTTCTCAAAGAGGTTCTCAAATACTCCAAACAACTGCTAATTCACTTTCCCAATCTCTCTCCCCTTCCCCTCACCTTTAAGTCTTATCACCACCTAACACCTTATAAAACTTTATCTATCTTGATTCTTTTCTACTGCCTATCCAGTAAAATGTAAACTCCAAAGGACAGAGATTATCTTTTGTTGACTGCTGTATTCCAGCACAAAAGAACAGTGGCTGGCACAATATGGGAGCTCAACAAATACAGAATTTGTTAGTAGTATGAATTAATAGTAACTTTCATTAATAAGAACATTTATTTGTAGAATAGACTGTACTCCTTTAATTTTGTATTTTCTATGATTTGCTCTTAGAACTCTGTCCATATCAGATATTCTATAGGTCTATAAAGGACTGAAAGTTGCTAGCTTTTTACAAACATGTTTTATCACAACCATAGTAAAATAACAACAACAAGAACATATAATATGGAGTCTCACTACACAAACATATGAATAACATTAACCTCACTATATGGGATACTTATTCTAGTATTTTCTATTTCATTTTTCTTAAATAGACCATGACCTACAAAATCAATTATGACTCATCAATGGCTCACTACCAGAGGTTTGAAAAACACTGGTTTTAGGCTAGCAAGATGTAGGAACTTTAAACTATGGATCATAACTCACCAGTTTCTGAAAACCTAATGTCAGAATTCATTGTAACCCAATGTAGACCATTCAAACCCTATCTATAAAAATTAAAAGCATCAAATATGTGCCATGTACCTCAAATTAATTTAATTAGCACATCAGCATATAATTTTGGAACACACAGATATTTAATTTTTTTTTTAAGATTTTTATTTATTTGACAGAGAAAGAGAGAGAACAAATAGGCAGAGCAGCAGGCAGGAGAGGGAGAAGCAGGCTCTCTGCCTCCGAGCAGGGAGCCCGATGCAGAACTCGATCCCAGGATCCTGGGATCATGACCTGAACTGAAGGCAGCCACTTAACCGACTGAGTCACCCAGGCACCCCAACACATAGATATTTAATCCTGAGATGTGTGTACCAATTTCAAAGTAAGTCAAAAAAGAAATTTTATGAAAATAAGAAATAATTAAGAAATACATGATTAAGAAAATAAGAAAATATATAATTAAGAAAAATAAATTAAGAAAAATATGAAAATAAGAAATAAGAAAAATTATTTCTTATTTTCATCACTTGTTCCACAACTATATTTTGCTTGGCCAACACTAGTATGACACTACCAAGCACTAAGTAGTAAGTGGTGGCTGCATGAAGTTTATAGTCTAGTGTGCCATGAATAATGATTTACAACCTTCAAGATCAAGTACATAAGTAGGAGATATGTAATGCAAGAAAAAACATAAAGCACATCTGAAAACACTGTTCTTTAAGAGTCACAGAAATTGGTTTGGTCTGTCTATATACAACTTCAATCATCTAACTCCAGGATGATGCCACCTAGTCCACTGTTTCCCAACATAAGCACCACTGACATGCCTGGACCAGATAATTCTGTTGTGAGGGGTTGCTGGGTGCATTTAGGATGTGTAGCAGTATCCCTGACTTCTACTTAAGAGATGCTAGTAGAAATCCCCTCCATGTGCAATCAAAAAATGTTCTATGGGAGAACTTCTACCTTAATCTAACCTCCTAAGTATCATCACCTTCCACATTTCTAGTAACTGTCTTCTATGTAATTCTACATGATGCTCTAATATCCTCTCTCAAGAAATAATTTTAAATTGAAATTAATATTCTCCCTGATATCATAAAGATCAGAATAAAATTTAAAACTTGAGAGTTAAAAAGTAAAAAATTTAATATAGAAAAAAATCTAATTTGACAATTAATATGACTGTCAGAATTACCTGAGGATAGATTTTTAAAGCCTAGAAAAATTTATGATTCACCTAAAGTTACATGTAAGGTCTGGAGACAGAATTAGCACTAAAATTCCTGATTCCTGAATTGTAGTTCTGTGTTCTTCCCACCAGAACTCTAACTTAATGCATGTCTAAATTTCTGGTGATGGTGCTATTAAGTGCTTAGTCTATAAGGATCAGAGTCTCACTGGATTCAATTTTAATCTCCTTGTATTTTATAAAAACTGTTCAAACCTCCCCTAACCTCCATCAAATTATTCACAGAAACTTGTAAGTGGTTCTAAATAACTTTTTAGAGCATTAGTCATTCTAACTACCTTTCATTTCCATTCCAATAAAAGCTCCTCCCTCCAATTTCTAGGTTTGAGTCCACCTGTTATTTCATGTTTGTACATCTGCCCTAGGCTTCAAATTATCTTGTCTCTCTGTTCTTCAAATTATCACCAACTGCATACCACCACTCGATGAGTCTTAAAACACCTCTGTAAATATATCACTCCACTATTCCTACATGTTAAATGACTCCTCCAATTTTAGAGAATACATTTTAAGTTATACTGCGGACCAAACTATGTCCCTCCAAAATTCTATGTTGAAGCCCTAACCCCCAGTGTGATATAGTATTTGGAGATGAAACTTTGGGTTCCCATCTTACTAGGTTTAGATAAATTCATGAGGGTGGGGCCCTCATGATGGGATTAGTACCAAGAAGAAATATCAGAGAGTTTGCTTCTTCTCTGTCTCCCACCCACTATCTAAAGACACAGTGAGAACGTAGCTGGAGGAAACAAGGCAAATCAGCTAGCACCTCGATCTTGAATTTTCTAGCCTCCAAAACTATGAGAACAATTTCTGCTGTTAAAAAAATTAAAAATAAACTGGGTTCCAGGAACATTGTCAGACTTTTTTTTACCCAACTGATCTTGATAGGATTTTATTTTATTTTATTAAGATTTTATTTATTTGACAGAGAGAGAGAGAGAGAGAGAGAGAGAGAGAGCACAAATAGGCAGAGAGGCAGGGAGAGAGAAGGAAGTAGGCTCCATGTCGAGCAGGGAGCCCGATGCGGACCTCGATCCCAGGACCCTGAGATCATGACCTGAGCTGAAGGCAGAGGCTTAACCCACTGAGCCACCCAGGCGCCCAATAGGATTTTATTTTATTAAAGATTTCATTTATTTGAGAGAGAGAGAGAACAGGCACAAGCAGGGGAAGTGGCAGGTAGGGGAGAAGGAGACTCCCTGCTGAGCAAGGAGGCCAATGTGGAGCTGGATCCCAGGACCTTGGCATCATGACCTGAGCCAAAGGCAGCTGCTTGACTGACTGAGCCACTCAGGAGCCCCTAAGTAGGATTTTATAGCTGTTGACCATACTGATTAACTTTCCATCCAACCAATCATTCAAAATGAAAAAAAAAAAAAAAGAGTAGAGAAAAAAATCAAATCTAAAGTGAGTAAGTTAATGAATGAATTCATTTAGAAAAAGAGTAACATTAGACCATGGGCATTTTCTTATCACTTCTCTTCTGGAACCTTTATTTTCTACAATTTACCAGAATCTTAAGTCATGAGGTTGGACATGCCAAAGACCTACTAGATCTAAGGAGTTAATCCTCAAAACCACTTCATATCCCCCATCAACGAAACTGCCAAGGGCTGTGGAAGGAGTTTATAAGATTTTATTCCAAAGATAGCTGAGATAGCAGTGGATGATAATTCATCTCTCAGGTTATTCCTATGCATTTAAACAATGGCTTTCTTCATGGGTCTTTGTTATAGCTACACACCCAATTTTTTTTTCAGGCATCAGTCTTTCTTGAGTAGCTTCCTAAAATTAGGCTAACGGGACTCCTTTGATACCTATCCTCACCATCTTCCTTTGTCCCTGACTCTTTTCACCCCACTACGACTCCTCCAAATTCCTATCCCTAACCCTTCACTCTTTCCCCATCCATAGCATTCATGTCTCTTTCCCACTACTCTTTTTCCCTTCTCTTCCATTAACCCCACACCTTTGCTGCCTTAGAATTTAATGCCCATTAAACACATCTTGGGAGAAATGAGAGCCTCACAGGATCCTTAAAACTACATTAAACATTTATAGTCACTTTAGGATAACTAAGAAAAACAAAAATTATGTTTTCATAAATACTTTTTTAATAAATATTTGTTCATAAATAAGCTCAGGATGATAGAAGAGTATAAAAATGGGGTCTAATCTAGCCTGGGAGTCTAAATGGGAACAACTATTAAACAAAGGTTGTTCTTTGTCAAAAGACAGGCATTATTTCTGTAGATTGTACTAAGAAAAATCAATTTATAGACCCTCATTACCAATTTTCACTTTTTCTACATCTCTGACTTCTTTTTCCATTATTCCAACACTCGTTTCCTGCAAGACAACCACAGTGTCTTCCCTGTTGTTCCCTTTAGGCTCTGCGTGAAATTCTTGTCTCCCAGATATCTCCATGGCTAACACTTCTATCTCCTTTAACTCCATGTCCAAACTTACCTTTACGATAAGACTTGCCTGATCACCCGATCTAAAATTACAACACTCCTACCTACCCAACATTCGATCCTCTGACCCTGCTCTATTATATTCTTCTTAATTTCATAACATCACCTTCTGTATCACCAAAGAATATATTATATTTATATACATATAGTGTGTGTGTATAATGTTATATTATATACCTTTCTCCACTGGACTGTCAGTTCTTTCCATTGGAGAAGTTCTGTTTCATTTTTAAGCTTGTTTTGCTTGTTTTTGTCTGTTTTGTTCATTGATTTCTTCCAAATTCCTAGAGCAGTCATGGCACATAAGTCTTAAATATTTGTGAAAAGAAAACAATTATCTAGGAGTTAAAAATAAATTTAACAAAGGAAAGTGGGCTGAGGGAAAAAGCAGGAAATGTTCAAACCTAAGGAACAGACAATTTTCTTCAAGTCTGGGAGCCACTGAAGTATATACTATTACAGCAAATTTGAGAACTATGTAATCCTGGGACTCAGGAGCATGACTACAGTCAGTTACTTTCAGCCATTTTCCCTAGTCCTTCCTTTCCTCCCAAGAGCAGGATCTTAGAAGAATTCACAAAGTAGAGATGAGCAGGATGGCAATTCAACCTAAAAGTGGCCTATTAGTTCAGAAGCAAGTTCTTTCTCTAAGACTGAGTATTTAGAAAGGGTTTGGCAGTATCAGGTGAATGGTGAATGATTTAAAGAGGGACTGCAGAGAACCACAAAAAAGATAGTTAAAAAAAAAAGGATGCTGTTAATTTTTCAAATGCCAGCAACAAGGTAAGGTCATAGAGAATGGTGAAATAAGAAACTACAAATATTCCCTCCTTCATAAAAGCAAAGAGAACAACAGCAAAAATTGTCAAAATCAAGCTTTTTCATCCCAGAAATTAACCAAAGGCTTGCAAAAATCAGAGGATTTCTGTTGAAAACATTATGGCAGTTCCTCAAAAATTTAAACATTGAATTATCATTATGACCCAAAAGTCCACTTTGAGGTATTACCTGATAGAACTGAAAATAGGTACTCAGACAACTACATGTAAAGTACATGCATGTTAAGAGTAACATGATTTACAAGAATTTAATGGTGAAAATAATACAAATAATCCATCAATGGCTGAGTAAACAAACTGTGGTATATATAAACACTGGAATATTATCCAGCTATAAAATGAATAAAGGCTCCTCCACTTTCACTGCTGCATTATTTACAACAGGCAAGATATTGAAACAACTTAAGTGTCCACTGATTGGTGGATAAAGAAAATGTGGTATATACAAACAATGGAATATTATTCAGCCATAAAAAATATGAAATCTTGCCATTTGGAACACGATGGATCTGAGAGCATTATGCTAAGTGAATTAAGTCAAAGAGAGAAAGACAAATATTGTATGATCTCACTGATATGTGGATTATAAACAATAAGCTCATAGATAAAGAGAACAGACTGGTGATTGGCAAAGGCAAGGTAGAGGGGTAAAATGGATGAAGGGGATAAAAAGGTACAAACTTCCAGTTATAAAATAAATAACTCATGAAGATGTAATGCACTATGTGATGACTATAGTTAATAAAACTGTATTGCATACTTGAAAGTTGCTAGGAGAGTAGATCTTAAAAGTTCTCATCACAAGACAAAGAAAAAATTATGTATGGTGACGGACGTTAACTATACTTATTGTGGGCATTTCACAATTTAAATAAATACCACATCACACTATATACCTGAAACTAATGTTATATGTCAATTATACATCAATAAAAATAACTAACTTGATTTTATTTTTAAAAAATATTGATAAGTGCTACAACCTGAATAAACCCTAAAAACATGCAAAGTGAAAGAAGTCAGACAATAAAGTTCACATATTGTATGATTTCATCTACAGAAAATATCCAGAAGAGATAAAGCCATAGAATCTAAACACAGACTGGTAGTTGCTAGGGGATGGAAGAGGACAAATGGAGAGAAACTGCTTAATGGTAAAGAGTTTTACTTTGGAATGTCTGAGATGTTTTAGAACTAGACAGAAGCAGCAGATGTAAAATGCTCTAAATGCCACTGAATCTTTCACTTGAAAATGACTGATTTTATGTTATGCAAATTTCACCCTCAATATATATACATATTTTTTTTTTAAATAAAGAAGGGGTGGGGTGCCTGGGTGGTTCAGTCCTTAAGTGTCTGCCTTCAGCTCAGGTCTTGATCCCAGGTCCCTGGGATCAAGACCCACATCTGGCTCTCTGCTCAGCAGGAAGCCTGCTTCTCCCTAGCCCACTCCCCTTGCTTGTGTTCCCTCTCTCACTGTGTCTCTCTCTGTCAAATAAATAAATAAAATCTTAAATGAATAAATAATAAATAAATAGGGGATATTATTACTAACCACACAGAAAAAAATTTTTTAATGTTTTTTAAGATTTTATTTATTTATTTGAGAGAGACAGCAGGCATGTGCAGAAACAGAGGGAAGGTCAAACGGAGAGGAAGAAGCATGGAGCAGGGAGCCCAACCCAGGCTGGATTCCAGGACCCAAAATCATGACCCTGAGCCAAAGGCAGACACTTAACCAACTGAGTCACCCAGGCCCCCCCTGAAATTAATTAAAAAAAAAAACAAAAAAAAGTTAAGGTAACACTATGAACAATTCTGTTTCAACAATTAAGATAACCTTGATGAAATGAATAAATTCTTAGAAAGACACAAACTACCAAACTGACTCCAAAAAAACAAATCTAGAAGATATGAATCCAAAACAAGTAAATAGATTAAGTTAGTAATAAAAAAAATTCCCAAAAGAGAAATCCAAGATCAGATGACTATCCTTATAATTTCTATCAAAACAATTCAAGAAGAATTAGCACTAATCTTTCATTGACTCTCCAAAATTTTTTCTTCTTATTTATTTATTTATTTATTTGACAGAGAGAGATTACAAGTAGGCAGAGAGGCAGGCAGAGAGAGAGAGGAGGAAGCAGGCTCCCTGCTGAGCAGATAGCCCGATGCGGGGCTCGATCCCAGGACCCTGAGATCATGACCTGAGCCGAAGGCAGAGGCTTAAGCCACTGAGCCACCCAGGCGCCCCTCTAGTACCCTTTTGAAAGGGGGGGAAAATCCACATTCAACAATTGGGGGAAGGGAACTTTCTCTAACAAAGGGCATCTGTAAAAGACCCACAGCTAGCATTACACTTCATGGCAAAAAGACTGAAAGCTTTTCCTTTAAGATCAGGGACAAGACAAGGATGTCCACTTCTACCATTCTGACTCAACATTATACTGGAGATTGTTTAACCAGGACAACCAGGCAAGGAAAAAAAAAATAAGTAAAAAAAATTCAGACTGGAAAAAAAGAAGTAAAACTATATTGGAGAGGACATGATTTTGTATATAGAAAATCCTGAGGAATTACTATTAGAACTAATAAACAATACAAGATCAATATAAAACATCAATTACATTTCTATACACTAGCAATAAACACTCTGAAAATGAAATTAAATAAGCAATTCTATGTACACTAGCATTACAAAGGGTAAAATACTTAGGAATAAATTTCCAGAAAAAAATGCAAGACTTTCATACTGAAAACACTGAATTATACTGAATACGTTGCTGAGGCAATTAAAAAAGACCTAAGTAAATACATACATCCCATGTTCATGGATAAGATTTAGTATTGTTAAGATGGCAAGATTCCTGATACCGATCTATCAAAATCCCAGCTGGCTTTTTCACAGAAATTAAAATTCATAGGGAAATGCAAAAGACTCAGAACAGCCAAAAGAATCTTGAAAAAGAAGAAATGAAAATGTCACATGGATTTCAAAACTTACTACAAAGCTACAACAATCAAAAGTGTGGTACTTTCATTAAGATAGAAACACAGATCAATAGAATACAATTCAGAGTCCAAAAATAAACCCATACACTAGTGGTCGATTGAGTTTCAGCAAGAATAGCAAAATAATTAAGTGGGGAACAGGTAAGTCTTTTCAACAACTGTTGGAACAACTGAATATCCACATCAAAAAATGAGGTTGAACCCCTGCTTACAGCATATTTTAAAAAAAACCTCAAAATAGATTGTAGAACTAAATGTAAGAGTTAACTGTAAGTCTTCTTTAAAAACAAAATGAAACAAAAAAAAAAAAACCAGAAGTTTTTTTAGATGTGGTTTTATAGGCAAGGTACCAAAAGAATAATGACAAAAGAAAAATAAATGGGATTTCAGCAAAGGGAACCAACTCACACTATTGGTGGAATGCAAGCTGGTACAGCAACTCTAGAAAAAAAGTATGGGGCACCTGGGTGGCTCATTCCTTAAGCTTCTGCCTTCGAATCAGGTCATGCTCTCAGGGTCCTGGGATTGAGGCCCACATTGGGCTGCATGCTCAGCAGGAGGCCTGCCCCTCCCTCTTCTACCCCCCTGCTTCTTTTCCCTCTCTGTGTCCCTCTCTGTCAAATAAATAAATAAGTAAACTTAAAAAAAAAAAAAAGTATGGCATTTCCTCAAAAAGTTGAAAATAGAGCTACCCTATGGATCAGCAATTGCACTACTAAGGATTTACCCCAAAGATACAAATCTGATGATCTGAAGGGGCACCTGCACCCCAATATTTATAGCAGCAATGTCCACAACAGCGAAAATATGCAAAGAGCTCAAATGCCCACAACAGATGAATGGATAAAGATGCAGGTGTATGTGTGTGTATACATATGTATACATGTATATACATGTACATATGTGTGTAAATATGTATACATATATTTGTATATGTATACATATATATACATATTCCATATATATACAAACACAAACACGTGTGTGTATATATATGGAATATTACTAAGCCATCAAAAAGTGAAATCTTGACATTTGCAATGAGCTGGAAGTAACTAGAGGATATTTATGCTAATTGAAATAAGTCAATCAAAGGCAATTATCATATGATTTTACTCATATGTGGAATTTAAGAAATAAGAGAAAAGCATGGGGGAGGGAGTGAAAAATAAAACAAGACTAAATCAGAGAGGGAGACAAACCATAAGAGACTCTTGATCACAGGAAACAAACTGAGGGTTGCTGGAGAGAAGGGGAGTGGGGGATGGAGTAACTAGGTGACAGGCATTAAGGAGGGCACAGGATGTAATGAGCACTGGGCATGATGTAAGACTGATAAACCACTGAACTTTAACTCTGAAACTAATAATACACTATATGTTAATTAATAGAATTTAATAAAATTTAATTAAAACAGGATTTCATCAAATTAAAAACTTTTGTCCTTTAAAGGATTCCACTATGAAAGTAAAAGGACAACCCACACAATGGGAGAAAAGATTTGTAACTCATATATGTGATTAAGGGATTTGTATACACAATACATAAAGACCTCTTATATCAGAAGAATAAAAAGAAAAAAAAAAGCTCTATTTGAAAATGGGCAAAGGGGTGTCTGACTGGCTCAGACTGAATAAGAGCATGTGACTCTTGATCTCAAGGATGTGAGTACAAGCCCCACACTGGGTAGAGTGATTAAATAAAAACAAACAAACAAAAAAAATGGACAAGGGAATTAAATAGAAATTTCTCCAAAAATTACATACAAATGGCCAAGTATATGAAAGATGTTTGGGCGCCTGGGTGGCTCAGTGGGTTAAGGCCTCTGCTTTCGGCTCAGGTCATGATCTCAGGGTCCTGGGATCAAGGCCCACATCAGGCTCTCTGCTCAGCAGGGAGCCTGCTTCCCCCTCTCTCTCTCTGCCTGCCTCTCTGCCTCCTTGTGATCTCTCTCCCGCTGTGAAATAAATAAATAAATAAATAAATAAATAAATAAATAAATAAATAAATATCTTAAAAAAAAAAAGAAAGATGTTCAACATGATAGTAATCAGAGAATTGTGAATCAAAACTACAATGATATATCACTCACACCACTTACGATGGCTGCTATCAAAATATATAAAAATAAAAATTACACCAGAAAATAAAAACTGCTGGTAAGGATATGAAGAAATTAGAAGACTTATGTGCTATGATTCGAATGTAAAATGGTACAACTGCTATACAAAGCAAAAGAGGTTCCCCAAAACATTAAAAATCAAACTATCATATGATCCAGCAATCCCACTTCTGGATATATATCCAAAAGAAATGAAAACAAGATTTCGAAGAGATATTTGTACACCCATGTTCACAGCAGCACTGTTAACTAAAAGGTAAAAGCAGTCCAAATGTTTACCAACTGATGAATGAATTTAAAAAATGTGTATATACATATAATGGGCTATTATCCAGCTATAAGAAGGAAGTCCTGCCACATACTACAACACCATGAATCTTGAGGACACATTAGCTAAAATAAAAAAGCCAGTCACAAAAAAGACAAATACTATATTAATTCCACTTATCTGAAGTATCTAAAGTAGTAAAAGCAACAGAAAAGAAACAAAAAGTAGAATGGTGGATAACAGAGTCTACGGAAAGAGGGGAAAAAAGGACTTTGTTGTTTAATGGGATGGATACAGAGTTTCAATTTTGCAAAATGAGAAGTTCTAGAGATCTGTTTTAAAACAATGTTAATATATTTAACACTTAAATGGCTAAGATAAAATTTATGTTACCTGTTTTTTACCACAATAAAAAAATGAGCAAAAAATTTGAATAGACATCTCTTCAAAGAAGATATACAAATAATACAATACAATAAGCACAAGAAATGGTGCTCAACACAATTAGTTATTAGGAAAATGTAAATCAAAATCAGAAAGAGATACCACTTCACATCCACTGGGTTGACTATAAAAAAAGAGACACAGTAAAAAGTGTTACAGAGAATGTGGAGAAATCAGAATCCTCATATATTGCTAGTGCAACTGCTATAAAATAGCCACTCTGGAAAACAGTATGACAGCATCTCAAAAATTAAATGTAGAAATACATGATCCAGCAATTTCATTCCCAGGTATATATCCCAAAGAGTTGAAAATATAAGTCCATACAAAATTTTTGCTCAACGAAGTTCATAGCAGCCCTATTCATAACTGCCACAAAGTGCAAACTATCCAAGGGTCCATTAACTCATGAATGGATGAACTGTGGTATAGCCATACAATGGAATGTTATTCAGCCACGAAAACAAATAAAAGTACTGCTGTACATGTATGACATGGATGGACCTTGAAAAGATGCTAAGAGGATAAAGCCAGACACAAAAAGGGACATATTGTATGATTCCTCTCATATAAAATGTCTACACTAGGCAAATCCACAGAGACTCAAATAAATTAGTGGTTGGCATGGGCTGGAGAGGCAGAAGAATCAGGAAATATAGTAGGTTGAATAATGACCTCAAAAAATACTAGATCCTGATCCCTGAAACATATCTACATTATCTGATTTGGGAAAAGGGTCTTCGCATATGTGATTAAGAATCTTGAGATGGGGAGATTATCCTGGATTATACAAATGGGCCCAAAATACCATCATAAGTATCCTCAGTATGAGAGGCAGAAGATTTCACACATATAGTACGGGAAAGCACTGCAACAAGACTAGAATGACATGGCCACAGCCAAAGAATGCCCGCTGGAAGAGGCAAGCAATAGATTCTCCCTTAGAGTCTCCAGGGTAGTGTGGCCCTGCCAACACCCTGATTTAGGTCAGGTGATACTGATTTCTAACTTCTGGCCTCCAGAATCGAGAGGGAATAAATATTTGTTCTTTTAATCCACTAAGATTGTGGTAATTTGTTATAGTAGCCACAGGAAACTAATACAGGGTTTTAGGGTTGATGAAATGTTCCAGAATTAAATAGTGGTAAAGACTGCACAATTTTGTGAAGTATACTAAAAATCATTCAATTTTGCACTCTACAGAGTGAATTGTATAGTATGTGAATTATATCTTAATTAAAGAAAAAAATGCCTAGCAGTAGGCTGGTGTAACCCCCCCCCCAACATCCTAACAACTGATAAATAAATCTTCAAAGCCCCTAAAGAGACTCCATTCATGTAACAAGAGTTAGGTAATTAGGATTACAGTAACAATGCAAACTAATCTAGCCCACAAAGAGAGTTAAACGGATATCAGGTGGTCAATTTACAAATTTGTAGTGGGAGACATATGTTCCTAGGGATGGATGGGTATCTTCTTGTAGAGTGGACACTACTCTGATGCTAAGGTCTTGAAACATCAACTTAATTTTTATTAGGATTGCTAAATATCCTGATTTGACAAGGACAATCCAGTTTGACCTGTTGTCCCTATGTATTTTTTAATAGTGTCACTTTTCACTCTTAAAAATACCCTGATTTCAGGGCATCCAGGTAGCTCAGTCAGTTAAGCATCTGAATCTTGATTTCAGCTAAGATCATGATCTCAGGATTGTGAGATCAAGCCCCACGTTGGGCTCTGTGCTCAGCAGGGAATGTGCTTATTTTCTCTCTCTCCCTCCACCATTAAAAAAAAAAAAAACGACTTCAGTGATAAATTAATCAACCTACTTGTAAGGAAATCTTGAAGTTGTGAAAGTGGTGAGAGCATAGGCAATGCACGCTAGATGTGCCCTATCATGAATCTCTGTGTAACAAATATCTCCCTTCTATTGGAAAGCTCCCAAAGAAAAAAATCCTGGTAAGACTTCCACAAAGCATCCATATTTTGTTTTCAAATGTATACAATACTAATGCTTAAGCTGAACTCTCAGATCTCTACTATTCAGTGTTACTCAAATGACCAATTTATACATTTAAAGGAAAGAATAAGGAATGCACCTAAGAATACTTGTGGTTGACAAGTGTAAAGGAACTTAAAAAGGACAGCTTAAAATAACTCATACCCAATTTTTTTAAGTGTCATGAAATCAAAAGTTGAAAGTAACTATTATTTTTTTTATATCAAATTGACCCTAACATAATAATGCTGTGTTAGAATTCCTGGGTGCAAAAAAAGGAAGGGGAGAGGATCTCTTTCCTTTTCTTTTTTCTTTTCTTTTCTTTTTCTCTTTCTTTTAAGAAATTATGGAGAAATTATTACTCTCTGGAACGATCATCGTAAGAAGTCCTATGGGTGGTCATATATATGAGGTTGGTAATGTTCTGATGTTCACTATTTTGGATGAACTACAACTATAAAACAAATTAGTAGAATTAGAACATATCCCTGTCCACAAAAGACTGAGAAACAAATGACACAGTAGCATAATGATAAGGAACTATACAGTTTTGACAGTCTCCTAACCCTAACTCCTAACAGAGAAAAGGGGAGGGAAAAGTATCAAGATGGTGTTTATAAGGAATTTGAGTATTAGGAAGTACTTGGTGAGCCTACCATATGCCAGGTACTGGTCTAGGTACTGGAGATATAGTAGTGATTGAAATAAAGATCCTTTCTTCAGGGAGCTGACACTGCAATAGAGGTAACTGGAAAATACACTTAAAAAATACACACACATGATGTTACTGCATGCAATATTATAGTTATTACATAGCACATATTTCAAATATGTAAATAATGTAATGTAAAGCATATAAAATATTTCATATTATGTATGTATACACATATATAAAATTTCAAATGGTTATAAATGCTACAGAGAAAATAAAGGAGGTAATGGCCAGGTAGTACGGAGGCAGGCTGATATTTGTATGGCATGGTTATGGAGATCTGGTGAAGAATTCTCCAGAAAAAGGAAGAACAAATACAAAGGTTCTGAGACTTACCAAATTTAAGGATTGGTCAAGAGGCTAATATAGCCAAACCAATGGACAGGGAGAGAAAACTGGAGAGGAATCAAAGAATGAGTTTGTTGTAGTACATTAATGTAGTCCATTCTGAGTTCTTTGGTTTTTACTCTGGGTATAATTCACTGGGAATTTTGAGTGAGGAGTGATATGATCTTTCATTTCAAAAGGATCACTCTGGCTGCTATGTGAAGAAAGAAGACTTTAGAATAATAACTGGAAGCAGGAAGGCAAGTTAAGATTATTATAATTAGACAAATGGATAAAGAAGACGTGGTCCATATATAAAATGAGCTATTACTCAGTCACCAGAAAGATTGAATACCCAACTTTTGTATCAACATGGATGGGTCTGGAGGAGATTATGCTGAGTGAAATAAGTCAAGCAGAGAAAGTCAATTATCATATGGTTTCACTTACTTGTGGAACATAAGGAATAAAATGGAGGACTCTAGGGGAAGGAAAAGAAAAGTGATTTGGGGTAAGTCGGAAAGGGAGATGAACCATGAGAGACTGTGGACTCTGAGAAACAAGCTGAGGGTTATGGGAGGGAGGGGGGAGGGGGGATGGGTGAGCTTGGTGGTGGGTATTAAGGAGGGCACGTATTGCATGGAGCACCGGGTGTGTGCATAAACAATGAGTACTGGATCACTGAAAAAAAAATAAATTTAAAAAAAGATTATAATTATTAAGATTATTAATAATTTAACTAATCTTAATAATTCTATAATAAAAGATTATTATAATACAAGACAAGGATACTGAGAAGAGGTAAAATTTTACATTAAAACCCTGAAGGTCCACAAGATTTGTTAATAGATTGGATCTGGGATGTGAAGAAGAGGATGACACATATAAGGGGTGATGCTGAGCAAGTAAGTATGAGACTAGAACTCAGGAAAAGACATAAGTACACAAATTTTGGAGTCTTTGGTATGTAATGTTATTTAAAATACAAGATAGCATGAGGTCATCTAGAGAAAGAGGTCTGATATCCAAGTCCTGGGGCATTCCATTGGTTAGAGTTCAGGAACGTGAGAAGAAACCAGAAAAGGAAAGAAAGTAGGAAGAGTTACTTAGAGCCAGCTGGGGTGGGGGAGTGGTAAAAAGAGACTAGAGAAAAAGCATGTTGTAATCCAAATGAAAAATTATTTTCAGGAGAGAGGAAATTAATGACTCTGGTAAATGCTGCAATAGATCATATAAATTAATAACCAACAATTCAGGATGCCTGGCTGGCTCAGTCAGTTAACCATCTGCCTTCGGCTCAGGTCATGATCTTGGAGTCCTGGGATCGAGTCCTGCAATGGGCTCCCTGCTCAGAAGGGATTCTGCTGCTCTCTCTCCTGTGATCTCTCTCACTCCCACTCAAATACATAAATAAAACCTTAAAAAAAAAAAAAGTAACAGTTGACCATTTGGTTAAGTACTGTGAAACTTACTGGAGATCTTAACAAGAGTGGATTTAAAGGAGAATGGGAGAACTTGAGGAAGCAAACATGGACAACTCTGGAGAAATTTTCCTCTTATGAGAAGCAAATATGAAATAAAAAAAGCAGAAGGGGGTGTGCAATTGAAAGATGGATTTTTAATAAGAGATAACATTACAATCAGTCTGTTTGCTGATGAGAATGATCCAAAGAAACTGAAAACTTAATCCAGGACAAAGAGGAGACCTGCTGGAACAATACTTCTGAATAAACAAAAACTGCTTGGATTTAGTTCACCAGGGGAGATTTTGCCCTTAGCCTGGAGCCAAATAATTGTTCTATTATAGAACAATATGGAGAAGAGTTGGAATGGTGGATAAACGGGTGTGGTAGCTAGCCTCCAAGATGGCCCCAAATGAATCTTGCCTCCTGGTAGTCACACTCTTTCATAGTCCTCTCCCACACTATCACAGGGTTAGCCTATGTGACTAAGCAAATACAGAAATAATGGTATGTAAGTTCTGAAAAAGACTGAACTTCATCCTGGGACCAAGCTCTCTCTTGAATCATTCGTTCTGAGGCAAGCCAGCCACCATGACAGAGGCAGCCCCATGGAGAGGCCACAGAATGAACTGAGGAATGTGCTAACAGTCAAGTGAGCAAGGTCAGACACTGTTCATCCAACAAAACTCAAGTCTTCAGAGACGGCCAGTCCTGCCAAAAGCTTCACTACAACCTCCTAAGCCAGAATTACCCAGCTAAGCTAGAATATGACAATGAAATAAACATTTCTTTGATCATTAAGTTTGAGACAATGTGTTACACAGCAATAGATAACTAACAATATAATGGGTCTCACTGCACTATATACACAAGTTACAGGACATACAGCTTACTTACTATTTTGCCTACTGGCATGAAATTAATTCATATGGCTCCCCCTACCCAGTCACATTCAATTACTTCATGAAATAAAGCCCTTAGGAAAAGGTTGTAGAAATGAACTAACCCTATGTGATCATTTTTAACCAATACACATTTACCCTGAATAAACTACTTTAATACTTTAATATATTAGCTTAAACCTTAGGTATGTGTATCAGCCCACTTTAGCCTCCTACTACCATTGTAAAAGAAGTTCAGTTTTACATAGCTTAAAATGCATGATCCTCTCACTTTCTTTTTCCTTTCAAGAGAGCAGGTGAAAGAATGCCACCCTCCCTGTTTTTAAGGAAGCAATATAGAGAGCTCCAGAATTACCTAAAGCAGTGATTGGCTTGAATTTATCAGCAAAATTCATGTCATACACACTTCAGGAAACACTGTCTAAATACTAGTATTTTACTCAGGAGAAAATAAGACAAAACTGAAGAAAAATGATACCTTCTTGGTCCTTATAAAGACCTCCCATCTTACCTTAGGTGTGCACTGAAACTTCTAAGAACTTGAGATAGTCCAGGCAGGAGGTCACATCCTTGAGGCAACCACAGAGGATTAGGGTCACTTACACGTTACAGGAATATTTTATATCCCACTGCCTACCTGATACTGCCATCTGGATGTTCATCAAGCATCTCACACTCAACCAGAAGAGATCTGGAGTCCCTTCCCCCACACCTGTTCCTCCCATCTACCCTCTCTCAGTAAAGAAAACACATGCCTGCCAACTGCCCAAATCCAAAGCCTGGAAACCACCCCGGGTCCTGGCTGTCAGGGGACTTCAGGGTGGAAGCGTCTGAAATAGAGTCCAGACAGAGATACTACAAACGAGAAAAATGAACAAGGCCCTGAGGTAGGGGAGAGAGAGGATTAAATGAATGTACAAATGTTTAAATCGCCCTAAAGGCTATGGGCCGGCATACTTCCAGAACAGGGAGGGCCTGGCTGGGGACGTTTAAATGCCTTAAGTTCCACAAGAGACCCCAGAGGGCCGGGGGAGGGGAAGGTATTAGGAGCCAGGGCAGGCCCCTTCATCAGGAGGCCCAGACTGGGCCCGGGCTTGGGGGATGGGGGCGGCTAGCCCGGGTTGGGGGAGGGGATGCTGCCCGAAAGGCGCCTGCTGAGATCAGGGAAGGGGGTGTGCGTGAAGGGGGTCTCAGGCCCCGCTAGGGGCCGCTTACCCGACACTCCCTTCGGAGGCCGCAGCAACAGGCACAGGCCGCTCGGGCAGAGCCAGACCAGGAGCAGTGTGGCCCGCGGGACTGCGGCCGCGGAACACCTCCCATCTCCTCTCTGGGAACACTAGGGCCGCGCCACGCCCCCGTCCTTACCGTCCTCCTGGCCGTCCCCAGCAGTCCCTGAGCTGCCTGAGGCGCACCGCCCCAAGGCGCTCCCCAGGCGAAGCCTGAGGGGACGACGCCTCCTCAGGCCCCAGGCGCCGCCGACGCCACCGTCTCCGCACGCGCGCCCGCTGCAATCTGTGATTGGCTGCCAGGTGCGGGCCGGCGCGGCTCTGGGCGCTGCGATCTGATTGGCAGTGAAGCCGGTCCGGCGCCTGCGCGCGCTCTGGCGCCCCTGGTGGCGATCCCTGGGCGCGGAATCAGGCTAAGAGGGTTGAAGGCTGCAGGAATGACCCTCAGTTCCTGGAACAGTCTTGGGAGGTCAAAGTTACAGAGCAGACCAGGGTTCAAGGATAAGGGCAGTCTCCCAAGCCATCAGGGGATAAGTTTGCCCACCTGGAATTTAGCTTTTACAATCTTCAGGTGTGGTCCCTTTTTCATAAAAGAACTGCCAGACCCATATTTAAGGGAACTTGATCAAGCAATTGGGTCTTGGCGCCCATACTCTTGACGTTGCATCTAGTCAAGCTATACAAAAATAGCCTGGCACCCATTTTTGTATAGCTTGCAGCGACCTTAGAATGAACTTTACATTTGTTAATGTCTGGGGAAAGCCACAAAGAGACCATTGTTTTGTAACATGTGAAAGTTATATAAAATTTTAATTTCAGGGTCCATAAACGAAGTTGTTTTTTTTTTTTTGAAAGATTTTATTTATTCATTTGACACAGAGAGAGAGATCACAAGTAGGCAGAGAGGCAGGCAGAGAGACAAGGAGAGCAGGAAGCAGGCTTCCTGCTGAGCAGAGAGCCCGTTGTGGCCTTGATCCCAGGACATCCCAGGACGCCGAGATCATGACCAGAGCGGAAAGCAGAGGCTTTAACCCACTGAGCCACCCTGGCGCCCCATAAACGAAGTTTTATTGGAGCACAGACATACCCATTCCTTTAGGTATTGTCTATGACTGCTTTCCTCTTAAAACAGCAGTTGATAAATTGTCAGAAATCATATTCAAAAGCCTAAAATATTTACTGTCTGGCCCTTTACAGATTTTTTTTTCTTAATTGCCATTTCTGCCAGAAGTCTCTCTAGTTTAGTAATGTTTTTATTTTTTATTTTTTTATTTTTATTTTTTAATTTTACTTATTTGACAGAGGGAGAGAGATCACAGGAGGCAGAGAGGCAGGCAGAGAGGGCAGGGGGTGGGGGGAGAAGCAGGCTCCCCGCTGACCAGGGAGCCCGATGCGGGCCTCGATCCCAGGACCCTGAGATCATGACCTGAGCCGAAAGCAGAGGCTTTAACCCACTGAGCCACCCAGGCGCCCTAGTNAAAAAAAAAAAAAAAAAAAAAGCTTTTGGGCTTGTTAATCTATAATGCGATTTTCATCTTTAGCTCATTTATATTTTTCACTCTTTACTTTCTTATTATCTCTATAGGTTCCATTGTTCCTCTTTACAATATTTTATAAAGTGGCTTTTATTTCTTAATTGTAGTGTAGTTGACATACAATGTTATATTAGTTTCAGGTGTACAATGTAGTGATATGACATTCTATACATTACACAGTAATCAGCATGATAAGTGTAGTTACTATCTGTTGCCATACAAAGTTATCCTCTTTACAATTTTTTGAGGTAAATGCCTAGGTGGTTTACTTGTAAACTCCCAGTTATTTCTCTAGTATATGATGCTATAAATTTACCTTCATTACTTAAGTACCAATTTAACTGTATCCTACAATTTTTGCTTCATAGCATGTTCATTATCATTCAATTCTAAGTATGTCTTAATTTCTCTAGTAATTCTCTTTTTAACACAAGGGTTATATAGTAACATGGTATTTATTTTCCAAATCTGTGGGATTTTAAAAAGCAATTCCTTTATGAATTTCTCATTTTGTTATATTATGGTCAGATCACACAGTCTAAATATTATTGCTCCTTTGCATTTGAGTATTTCTGTTCAGTGACATATAGGCAAAATGAAGAGGATGTAGATAAAGTATTTTCTTTTAAAAAAAAAAGATTTTATTTATTTATTTGACAGAGAGAGAGAGTGAGTGATTACAAGTAGGCAGAGAGTCAGGCAGAGAGAGAGGAGGAAGCAGGCTCCCTGCTGAGCAGGCAGCCCAACGCGGGGCTCAATCCCAGGACCCTGAGATCATGACCTGAGCCGAAGGCAGAGGCTTTAACTCACTGAGCCACCCAGGCGCCCCAAGAAAGTATTTTCAGTGTCTAAAATGTGTATTTGGGAAATGACCCCCTTAGGCCTTGAAATTACTTCAATATCCTTCATTAAGTTACTATTAACTGTGCTCCAGGCTTTATTCAAATCTCACTAGTTTTCCTACTAACATCCTTTTGCCATTCCAGATTCCCATACAGGATACTGCACTGTACTTAGTCATAGTGTCTCCTTAGCCTACTCAGGTCTATGACAGTTTCTTAAACTTTACTTGTTTTTCATGACCTTGACAATTTTAAGGACTCCTTAAGGGTCAGTTATTTTGCAAAATGTCTCAATACGGGTTCAATGTTTTCCTCACTGTTACACTGGGGATATAGGTTTTTAGAATTATACCACAGAGGTGATATATCCTTATCACTTCCCATCAGGAATACATGCTATCACTATGACTTACCACTAATTTCTCCACTGCAAAATTACTTTTTTCTCCTTTCCATATTCTGCTCTTTGGAGGCAAGTCACTAAATCTAGCCCAACTTCAGGAAAGGACATGTAGTCTCATTGAGGGGAGAGGGTCTATGAGATACACAAATTACTTAGAGTACGGAAATTATTTGGACTTCATATATAAGGAAGATTTGTTTACCCTACCTTAAATTTAATTTTAAATTAATCAAAATTAAATAAATTAAAAATCCAGGACCTCAGGCATATTAGCGACATTCCAATGGCTCAGTAGTCACGTGTAGCATCTTGGACAGAGCAGATATAGAACATTTTCATCATTGCAAAAATTTCTATTGACAGTACTGATTTATTTTATTTTTTTCAAGATTTTATTTATGTATTTGACAGAGAGAGAGCAGCAGAGGGTGAATGAGAAGCAGACTCCCCAATGAGCAGGGAGCCTGATGCAGAACTTGATCTTAGGACCCCAGGGTCATGACCTGAGCTAAAGGCAGAAACTTAACCAACGGAGCCACCCAGGCACCCTCAACAGCACTGATTTAGATCATTATTTTTCTGATCTTTCTTCTCCTTTTCTTCCCTCCTCTTCTTCACTGAGGGACAACTGACATAACCATTATATTAGTTTCAGGTGTACAATGTAACTATTCAATATTTGCGTATCAGTATATATTGTGAAATGATCACAGTAAGTCTAGTGAACATCCATCCGTCACCAAACATAGCTACAAATTATTTTTCTTGTGATGAGGCCTTTTAAAAATTTACTCTTAGCAACTTTCAAATATGCAATATGATATTATTAACCATAGTCACCATGCTGTACATTACCTCCCCATGACTTATTTTATAACTGGAAGTTCGAACCTCTGAATCTCCTTCATCCATTTTGCCCACCCCAACCCTTCTTCTATTCAAATATATGCAGTTTATTTTTTTTTAAGATTTTATTTATTTATCTGTGAGAGAATGAGAGTGAGAGACAGAGGGTATGAGAGGGAAGAGGATCAAAAAAAGCCGACTCCCTGCTGAGCAGGCAGCATAATGCAGGACTTGATCCCGGGACTCTGGGATCATGACCTGAGCCAAAGGCTATTGTTTAATCAACTGAGCCACTCAGGAGCCCCCAAATATATGAAGTTTAAATATGAATTCCTTCTAACTGCCTTAGGTCCATCTTATAACATGCATAGAGAACAGTATGCTAGAGGTTTGTGAAAGCGCAAGAATGGCACTTTGCCCTTTAGGCTCCTGGCTTCCTACACCCTAGTCCCAGCCCTGTTTTTAATTATATTGCTTTATTTCTGAACTTTGGGATTTTTTCTGAATTATCTTTCTGTTACTGATTTCTAGCTCAATTCCCCCAAAGTCAATGGGTAGCTACAAACAGCCCTCCAGCTAACACCATGATTAATGAATAACTGTTGTATGTGAGTCTAAGAACAAGACAAAGATGGCCATCATAACCACTTCATTTCAACAAAGCACCCAAATACCCAAGACAACTTTGAACAACAACACCAGAGAGCTTAAATTCCCAGGTATTTGTATTAGTCAGTGTTTTTCAGAAAGACGGAACCAATAGAATAAGAAGAGAGAGATACGGGGTTTATGCACTTATGGAGACCAAGAAGTCCCTCAGAGGCATAATTCAGTCTCAGTCTGAAGGCTCAAGAACCAGGAACTCTGATGTCCAAAAACAAGAGAGATGGATGTCCCATCTCAAGAAAGGAGAGGGGAAAATTTCTTTTCCTTCACTTTTGTTCTCTTAGGGGTCTCAATGGGTTGGACTGGATAAGGCTCATCCATGTTGCTGAGGGTGTATCTTACTTACTCAGTCTGCTGATTCAAATGCTAATCTCTAAGTGCAAAAGCCTAAACAGTAAAGCTTTTAGAAGGAAACGTAGGAAGAATATGTTTACATCCTTGGTAGACAATAATTTCTTAAATATGATGCACCATGAAGCACCAGGTCTAGTTCACATATATATACACCCATGAAACCACCATCCAGGTCAACATGTGGGACATTTCCAGTGCCCCAGGATTTCCCTCATGTCCTTCCCAATTGACAGTCGAAGAAGAAGAAGAAGAAGAAGAAGAAGAAGAAGAAGAAGAAGAAGAAGAAGAAGAAGAAGAAGAAGAAGAAGGAGAAATAGTAGTAGTAGTAGTAGTAGTAGTAGTAGTAGTAGTAGTAGTAGTAGTAGTAATAGTAGTAGTAGTAGTAGTTGAAGTTGGAGCACCAGGGTGGTGCAGTCAGTCGGTTGGGCATCTGACTCTTGGTTTCAGCTCAGGTCATGATCTTAGGCTCCTGGGATCAAGCCCTGAGTCCAGCTCCTTGCTCAGTGCAGAATCTGCTTGAGATTCTCTCTCTCTCTCTCTCTGCCCCTTCCACTCCTGCCCTCTCT
Organism: Ailurus styani; assembly: GCA_002007465.1. NCBI lineage: Eukaryota > Metazoa > Chordata > Mammalia > Carnivora > Ailuridae > Ailurus > Ailurus styani. The sequence continues at coordinate 58,374 of LNAC01001697.1, forward strand.
CTTTTTCTCATGCTAAAATAATAAATAAATAAATAAATAAATTAGAGGAGGCAAGACTTGAATAGGCACTTAATAAAAGAGGGTGGTATTCAAGTGGCCAATGATCATATGAAAAAAAAATTCTCCGGATCATTACTCATCAGGGAAATGTAGATGAAAACTACGTCGTGCCACGACAACTTTATGAGAAAGGCACTAATGGAAAGAATTGACAGTACCAAGTATTGTATCTGCAGCACTGAAATTCTCAATATTTTTGGTGGAAATGAAAATTATTTCAATCACTCTGAAAAGGTGTTTAGCAGAATCTGCACTAAAGAACTGAATCAATGTAGTTCTGGAACTTCTTATTAGTATATATATATTCTAGAGAAATGACTAAATATGTCTACCAAAAGATGCACCAACTCATGGCAGCTTTATTCCAAAGAGCAAAAGAATCAGCCTCAAAGTCCATCAGGAATAAAATGGACATATATAACTCTACCATATTCATTCAATGGGATTCTACTCAGCAATGAAAAATAACATCCTATGCCCGCATACAGCAAGAATGTATGCATCCCACTTATTTAAAGAAAGACAAAGACAAAAATCTGTTGTGTGATCCCATTTACTTAAAGCTTAAAAAATGGTAAAAAAGAAAACGAACCTTTGGTAGTAGAGGTCAGAATAGTGGTTACTTTGCAGGGAGAATTTGACTGGGAAGGAACATAAGGAAGCCTTCTAAGCTGCTTCCTGACAGTAGGGACCTGAAGAATTGTCACCATAAAACCTGACTCTCATGGACTATTATCATCCACAGCCATGATGTACAGATGGCCTAGACTCAATTCTGCCTTTCAGTATCCCTGGAAGTGGGCAGAACATAAGTTGAGCTATAATGCTAGCTGTGGTAACATCCGGAATACCTGGAGTTCACAGCAGTCCTCTTTTCAGATTTTACAGGTGACAGCTAGAGGTGAGTGTTGCTCACAGTAATGGAGGCTGCACCTCTTGAACTTGGTTGAACTGAAGTTTGAATCATAACCTCTGTTTCAGGAGGCAACCCTTCCAAGTGCTTTGGCTTTTTAAATGCTCAATGCTTCTTGGTTTGATGCTCTGTTTTCTCCTTTGAGGTCAAAAACAGTACCTAGCATTTGGAACACTGAAAGACTCTTTTTCTGGTGCCTCCAATAATGATTCATATAGAGTTTAAGGGCTCTAACAATGTTGAGACAGAATGGACAAAACAATTCTTAGTGTTTTCATGGTATGTTCTAGAATGTTTCCATATCAGCAAAGGCTGATGATCTGTAATTGCAAACCTGGCACATGAAGGACATTTTCCCCCTTAAAATCATCCTTCACGTACTGTAAGAAAGCCTGGTCTGTTCTGAATGACAATTTGTAAACGTTACAGACAGTGGAGGGCTTCTGGATAGTGTGTACACTTTCAATGTGACATTGCAGCTTGAAAGGAGTAGGAAATCGGGGGTGGCAGTGCTGGCAGGTGGTGTGGATTTCCCAGCTGTCACCCTTCTGCTTCTCAAGTTCCAAATGGCTCCTCACATAGCTCATAAACTTGACATTCTTTAGAACTTTCAAACAGCTGAGGCATTTAAAGGTTGTGTGAGTCTTCTGTTTTGGCTGCCGGTCTTCTTTATGTTGCCCATAGTAAAAGTCATGAAGTAACATGATTGGATTTTCTTTCTTAGGATCAACAGTCTGGTTTTGACTTGCTAGACTCAAAAAGTCTGGTTTTTCCAGACTTTCCGAATTATTTTTGTGTCTAGATCCATTAGATTGAAATGTGTCCTATCATTTACATAAGCCCAAGAAAATAATGCTCATTCTGAACATGACTTAATGAGGATGGGACACCTTTTGAGGTTGTGCTCATGCTCACTGTAGGAAAGAAATGGCCACCACTGAGGAAGGACTTCTAGGATTCCATCACTGAGTTTAGGTCTTTTTGCAAGCAGGAAGTTCCTTCGAATTGTGAGGACTTCCACTCTTGCCTCCTACAGAAAGTAGATCTCTAAGTAGACAGTGAGATAGGGAGAGAGCAAATCTGAGGGACTGTGAGGCACGACTTGTGGTGAGCTCATTTTATAATCAGGCTTAGACGAAGGCTCAAAAATAATAGCATGATCTATTATTCTCCATTCAGATTGGGGTGGCCATTATGAGTGCCCATGGGTCATGGGCTCTACAGGCTACAATGTACAAACAGGATTTTGACTCCAGTAGCCTACCTTTCTTTTGGAATATCATTCAAGGGCCATTCTGTTCAAAATGTTTGAAATGACTGGTTTTGAATTTGAAATTGCTGTGATAAAGAGAATTTCTGCATCTTCACTTATATGTTCCACTCCTAATAAAATCAGCGCAGCATCTTCATTTTCCCTATCCCTATGTTTGGATTCAATGTTCTTTTCTGGTGGTCTGGCACTTGTTTCTCCTCACATGACAAGGAAAGACCTGCCATTTTACAACTGCTTTTTCCTTAAAGAGATCACTTCAACTTCTAGTGCTTTCTTTTTTGTAAATTATGATCTGAACAAAATCAAGAGTATTTATTTCAAAAACCAAAATCATTGCTTTATTTAATCCTCCCCTGAAATGCTGAGATAACTATTAGCATTCTTATTTTACACCTGAAGAACAGGCTCTAACTAGTTAGGTGATAAGATAGTCCTAGAGTTACCTCTCCAGCCCCCCGAGTCTCCAGCAATTGCAAGCTCAGCATGCCATCTTGCAGGTCCGTGACTAGGATGAGGCAAGTGAGGGATTAGGGCACAATATTTAAGGGCAAGAGTTCAAGAGGCACAGGTTCAGTGTCTCAGAGCACATTCCTCCTGAATTTTTGCACCCTAGGCATCGCACCAGCATTCTCCTACTCCCAGGTGTACCCTCTGAGATATCTAAGTTCTCTTGCCAATCTTACCAAAACTTAGATCTTTTTAGTCCCCTAGGAAAAAAAAAATCTTGCTCCTCCTGCAGTGTTCCTTTTCTGAGTAAACACTCCTAGTACTCAGTTCACAAATTTTGGAAACATCATTTGCCAATCTTTCCCCCATACTGCACAGCCAATCTATTAGCAAACCCTGCCTGCTCTGTTTTCCAAAGATACCCAGGACACAAACCATTCTCTTCTACCCCTACTTCCCTCTCCCTGATCCAAGACATCAAATTCTCTCCCTGGATCATGGCTGCAAGCATCTTATTCTCTCCCTGGATCCTGTTTGAAGATACCATGTTCTGTCCCTAGGTCACTGCAGAAGTTTCCAGCCTCATATCTCTTTTGTCATATCTCCCCATAGCGTCCCCAGTGCTCCTGTTAAAATATGTAAAAGAGCTGCCAGGAAGTCTTTTGGTTATAGAACTCCAATGGCTTCCCAACTCACTCAGAAGAAAGGTCAATGAACACAAAATGTCAAAAAGAGCCTGAGGCCTTTGGACCCACCAGTCCTTGTTTTTCCTGTCTCCCCTCCCTCCACTGCAGCTACTCCATGAGTCTTGAAGGCACCACATCCTGTACTTCCTCAGGAATTTTGTGGCTCCCCCTTCCTTGAATGCTCAGATATCCCCATTCTGTCTCCTGGGCTGCTTCAGGTCCACAGCCTCTTAGCGAGGCTTCCCTAACCATGCTATCAAAAATCACCACCTCCCCCAACTCACATGCCCTACTTACCCCCAACACTTTTTCTCAACATAGTATTTATCACCTGCCTAACACCCAATACAGTTGACCCCGAACAACCGGGGTTTGAACTGCACAGGTCCACTTACATGCAAATTTTTTCAATAAATACAGCACAGTGCTATAAATGTATTTTCTCTTGCGATTTTCTTTTTTGTTTGTTTGTTTGTTTTTAAGATTTTATTTTTAAGTAATCGACACACCCAATGTAGGGCTAAAACTCACAACCCTGAATTCAAGAGTCACATGCTCTACTGACTCAACCAGATGCCACTCTTTATGATTTTCTTAATAACATTCTTTTTTCAAGCTTACTATATTATGAGAATACAATATACAATACATGAAAATGCAAAATATGTGTGAGTTGACTGTTTATACTATCAGCAAGGTATCCATCAATGGTAGGCTAATAGATTTTGGGGGAGTCAAAAGTTTACATAGATTTTCTACTGTGCAGTGAATTGGTGACCCTAACCCTTTCCATGCTGGTCAAGTGTCAACTCTATATAAATGTATCTTGCTTTTGTTTTCTATCTCCACACACTAGACTGTAAACTGAGGGAGGAAAGGGACTTGTGTTTCCTTTACTGTTCTATCCTAAGTTCCTAGAGCAATGTCTGGCATACTATCAATGTTAAATCTTTGCTACACAAACAATTAGTAGCTGTTACCAATATGATCATTTATGTGTACGACAGACCCAAACCCACTAATTCCGGGCTCTCCAAGCCTTTAGTGAAATCCAAATCCAAATGATTTAACACTAACATGCAAAGGAAACATTCAAACCACTATGTAAGGGTCGGCATGTGTAGCTGAAACAAAAGTTTTGTGAAAGAATACCCTCCCTACAATGGATATGCAACCTTCTATGGCAGGTTTCAAATTTCACCTATGCTAAGGAACAGTTAGTGTTTACATTTTCCCATTTGTGAAATAAGACTGCATCTCATCAGTAACATTTAATAGTGTGCTTGGCAGCATATATTCTTTGTATTGTATGGTGATAGGAGAAATAATGTTGTGTCTTACAGTTAATGGCATCTTAGAATGAATGAAAAATTCTACTTTTTTCCATAAGCTGATTGTGGCCCATTAAATTTAGTTTGCAATCACTAGGAGAATGCTATTTGCATTTTTGCAAATGGTTTAACAGAGGGATTGGCCCCGCCTCCTGTTTTTGCACAGCCAGTGAGCTAAAATGGTTTTTACATTTTTAAGGTTTTTCTTTTTTTGGTATATATATATATATATATATATATATATATATATATATATATACACACATACATACATATATATTTTACTTAATATATATAAATGATATATCATGTCATTTATATATATCATATATATAATACACTTATTATGCACATACTACATTTAAAAAAAAAATTTGTGTTGGGGGGGCACCTGGGTGGCTCAGTGGGTTAAGCCTCTGCCTTCGGTTCAGGTCGTGATCTCAGGGTCCTGGGATTGAGCCCCGCATCCGGCTCTCTGCTCTGCCAGGAGCCTGCTTCCTCCTCTCTCTCTGCCTGCCGCTCTGCCTACTTGTGATCTCTCTCTCTCTTTGTCAAATAAATAAATAAAATCTTTAAAAAAAATTTTGTGTTGGAAAAACCCAAAGGAATATTTTGTGACATGTGAAAATTATGACATTCAAATTTCAATGTCCACAAATAAAGTTTTATTTGGACACATCGGTGATCACTGGTTTAAGGCTACTCTCGGTGGCTGCTGTGGCATTACTGTGGCAGAGTCCAGCACTGCAACAGAGGCTGCATGTCTCCTAATGCCTAAAATATTTACCATTTTACAGAAAATGTTTGTCCGCCTATAGTTTAAGAGAAGCAAAATGGAAGATATCAAACTTATTAGTTCGCCACTCCCAGGAGTGTTCCAGATGATTTGGTGGGCCTCCATATTTCCCGCAGTGGGCTGCAAGGGAGGCAAAAGCTGGAGCTTCCTTTCTTCTGCTATATTGAGAAATTTCTCCTGCATTCAGCTGCACCAAGTCTTGCTCTAGTGGAGCTCTCACCTTGTTCTCCAAATGCCTTTCTGAGTGAGGTCTGATCAGGAGATCCCACCCCTTTGATAAGACTATTGAAATCCAGTCTATAATACCCAAACACAGCTCCAGTCAGGTTTCTGAACACCCTGTTTGAATTTTAGGCTGTGGACCAGAGTGAATGCCAGACCTTCCATGCAAATCACCCCCAACAAGGAAAGGATGTGGGTGGGGCTTCAGGGCCAGGTCCAGGGGGCCTGCCAGGTTGGGGTGGTGGTGGGAGTGACCCCTCCTCTCTCTGTCCTCTGGAGCCTCACCACCTTATCTCCAGTTTAGCTGGGTCTTGAGCTATCAGGAGTCAGCAGGGATAAGGGAAGGGGGTCCACACAGCTATTCCAACAGAGCTCAAGCTAAAAGAACCTAAAAGGGCACATGTCTTCCCCCTACATGTTAGAAAGTTCTCACAGATCACTACAACTACAGAGAACAAAAACCTGTCTTCTCCCTGTCCCCACAGACAGTGAGAGGAGCTGGTCTCATTCCCCAATTGTTCAGGTGGTCTGAAATGGAAGAATCAGCTCCCAGGGGATGCCCAGGAGTCCCCACTTTAATCCCCAGAGCATTTTATGGACATCACCCCACTCCTTTCTGAGTCCGCTTCCAAGGATCAAAAGTCATATGCTGGTTTGCTCTGGTCACCTCTCAACACTCTTCACTCTCCCTTCCCTTAGCATTTTCCAAATTGAATCTCAGGCTATCCCTCCTTATGCCTTACAGCCCTCTTTGGCTATGGATTTCTCTGGGGAAGGGAGGGTTTCAAGCTCCCCTGACAGCCAAAAATTATTTGTATTCCCACTCCTTCCATGCATCCAAATCATAGAATTAGAACAGAAATCCAGTTTGCTAATTAAAATGTTCTAAAAGGCCAGAACCTGGTATGACTTTAAAAATACCTTTCTTACTTAAACCAACATGTTATACACCTTATACTTACACAATATGATATGTCAATAAAACTGGATAAATAGATAAATAGATAAACAAATAAAATATCATTCTGTGTAAATGTGGCAAATGAAACTCAAAATGGTACTGTAACAGAGGGAGCTATGGAAGGACTACTTTTTGGGCCTTTCAAGTAGCCCTGGGCCTTTCCAGTAAGAAAGTAGGGTTAAATGATGTGACGGGTTTCCACAGTAGAAAGTCCCAATGGTAAAAAAAAGTCTTCTTGGATGCCTGCAGGTTCCTAGTACTTTGCCCTGTCCCACTCTGTTCCAGCCACACTGCCCTTCTTGCATTAGGACCTTTGCACTTGTTCCTTATTTCTGCAATATTTTTCATATAGACATCCTCTTGGTTCTTGTCCCATATCCAAGTCTCTGTGGCAGAGCTTCTTCTCAATGGAGCCCACCTTGACCACCCTATTTAAAATGCCCACTTTCCCCCAACCTAGAATCCCCCATTCCTTTGCCCTGCTAAATGTCCTGCGCATCTTTCCATGGCTCTCATCCCCTTCTAATAGATCATGTGATTACTAATTTTTTATGCTTCTTTCCTACAGCCCTTGCTAGAAATTTGAGTCCTATGGAGAGAGTGACTTTTGTCTGTTTCATTCACTGACGTATATCAAAGACCTGGACCACAGCAGACATTCAAGAATATTAGTTAAATAAATGTACATGGATGGATTTAGAAATAGATTCAGTCATTCTAAAGAATTAGATGTTACTCAGTTTTAGATGATTTCTGCCTGCTGGCAATGCTGGTGGTTGCCAATCTCTTTTCCAAGCACAGCACTGAAATTTTAAATTTTTATGTTGTCTCCTTATTTCTAAAATGCTTGAAAGGAATGTTTAAAGCTGTAAAATATGATGAAGCCAAATAAAGCACATGTGTGTGGGTATTTGGCCCTGTGAATGATCAGTTAGGCACTTCAAATTTAAAGATATGTTAATTTGGGTGCCTGGGTGTCTCAGTTGGTTTAGTACCTGCCTTTGGGCAAGGTCATAATCCCAGGGTCCAGAGATCAAGCCTTGTGTCTGGCTCCATGCTCAGAGAAGAATCTGTTTCTCCCTCCCCCTCCTCTCCTGCTTTGTCTCTCGCTTTCTCTTTTTCAAATAAATAAATAACCTTAAAAATATACGTTAATTTAAATTTTTTTTGTTAATTTAATTTTTTAATTTTTTTAAAGATTTTATTTGTAAGTAAACTCTACAGCCAATGTGTGGCTCAAACCTACAAGCCCGAGATCAACAGTCACTTGTTCCACCAACTGAATCAGCTTGGTGCCCCAAGACATGTTAATTTTATAATTTGCTAGTTCATAACTAGTCAGTGGTACCAAGTAAGGTGAGATGAGGTGGAATAAAAGGGTTCAAAACTCTCCACAGAGATCCTTCTGGTGATTTTAGCAGTAGCTCAGTCTCTGAATCAGCCCAAATCCCACCTTCCATCTCCCATCCCTAAAAGTAATATTTTAGTTTATCACCTTTGTAAGCCATTTAATCTATGAGGTTTAAGCCTGTGGTTTTCATCCTGTCACACATTAGAACTGCCCAGGAAACTTAGAAACACACTTGCCCAAACTAACTGCTGGCCAATTTAATTAAAATTTAAGGGAGTCCCTTTACAAGTCCTCAACAGCCATGTGCCCTCTACCTGAGAAAACACCAGTGGCTTTAGAAATTCCTCTTCCCACTTCCACCTAAAAGGAGAAAGGTTTTCCCTTTGCTTTTTCAGATTCATTTTAGCGTGCATAGCCCAGGGTGTCAAATCTTCCTTGGGCAATAATCAGTGTGACAGTTTAAAACAGAGGTAAGAACAGGCATGCCACCTCTAATGACTGTATAAAAATCCTTTTGTTTCGGGGCATATAGCCCAGAAGACATTCAAAAGAGTAAGTGAAGCTGCTATAAGAAAACCGCTTCTATTCTCATGGACTTATTTATTATATATTTTCAACATTTCCATCCTGAAAAACTAAGAGTAGAATCCATGTCAAAGCCTGTCTCATTCTAGTGTGGTAAATCTCAGCAAGGGGTAATTTTGCTCCTTAAGGGGCATTTGATAATGTCTGGAGATGTTTTGTTTTGTTTTTAAGATTTTATATATTTATTTAGAGAAAATGAGCATGCAAGTGCAGGGAGGGACAGAGGGAAAAGAGAGAGAGAATCTCAAGGAGACTCTCCAATGAGCACAGAGCCAGATTCAGGGCTTTGTTTCATGACCCTGAGATCATGACATGAGCTAAAATCAAGAGTTGGATGCTTGGCCAACTGGGCTATCCAGGTGCCCCTGGAAATGTTTTCTGACTGTCATGGTATTTTGATTATCACTATTAGTATCTAGTGGGTAGAGATCAAAGAGATTGTTAAAACATCTTATAGTACTCAGAATGCCTTCCCTGCCACAACCCCCCCCACCACCACAATGAATTATCCAGCTCAAAATGTCAATAGTGCCTGGGTTGAGAAACTTGGATCCAGAATGAAAGAAACTGCCCCACTCCTTCTTTGCATGATGTCCTTGGCAAACCTCTTTACAGCAAAGAGTCCCCATTCCTGACCGAGTGCTAAGACGGTTATCTGATAAACTTCAATAGGACCAAAATGTATTTTTGAAAATTAGTCATCCTTTCCCTGAGATGACTGCCAGTGAAGTTATTGACATTTAATCTTTTCCTTTTAGATTTGGTGTTAATGATGGTGATGACTAACTATTCTATTTTCCTACAAAATATTCCTAACAAGAGTGAATCTTTGATTTGGCTTGCTTGAGACATTTCCCTTTGCAGCAAGACTGTAATAAACTGTAAGTGCTTGTAACTAAATCATCTTGAGATTTTTCTTTTCTTTTAACAGTAGAAATAAGTTATTTTTTCCAGTAAGATTTTATTATGTCTAAAATTTACCTGTAAAAATTTATATTTACATGGTTTCATCAATTCTATATTATTAATCATTATAGTGATAAATCAATTAAAAAACCATTTGGGCCTTGTGCTTCCAGGAAATTATTTTTTAAATTTCAATATCAATTTATAAATATGAGAAATAGGAGAACACATGGAGAAGGTGAACAATAAAAGTTTTTCAAGCATAAAATAGATCATGTTCTATAAAATCCTCTGGGGGAAGTGAACTAGAAGGGAAGAATAAATGAGAGAAAAAAAAAACAGTGTAAATGTTCTGTCCATTACTAAGAGCTCATTCTCACATTTTTAAAATGGATGATGGTGAATATCAGAATTCTATGTTATTTACATTCTTTTGGTTGCATTTAAAAGAGTGATATTAACAGTTTTATTTACTTAAAGTGTCCATTTTTATTTTAGGCCAGAAATTACATCCTTTACAGGGTTTAAATTTAGTATGAAAAAAATCTAGATGTCTACTTAAAAATGGTGATGAATATAGATTTGCAAAAATAGTTTAGGGGAAAAGAAAAAAAAATGACTACTTACAGGTTTAGTTCCATCCCTCTGAAAGATATCTCAAACCTGGGACACTGTCAAACAGACAGATTCCCAGGCTGCATCTCACACCAGGGAAACTCAGATGGCCAGGGGAGGGGTCTGGGAATCTGCATGTTCAATGTTTGCCTCTTTTGATTCTTAAGGGAGAATGTTTTGGGCAGCCTTGATCTCTCCAGCATGGATAAAATATTCATATGCCTACTCCTTCAAGGGAAGCCCAAGGGTGTGTTGAGGGTCAAGAATTCCTTTTTCCTTCATTGATCTGACATGCTGAGCACCTATTTCAGGACAAATGTATTGTTGGGGGACCCAATAGATAATTTGAAACTGGAGCTTGAGCTGGGTGCTTCTCCTCTCCCTCAGAGTCTCCCGGAAGGAACTTCATCTCATTTTCAGGGGCTTCTGGATGTCCAGCAATGTTCAGGAAGGCTGAGATATGTAAGCAAAGCTCAGAGATCTGGATCCAAACCTCTTGATTTGAGTAGCACTTTTGAATAACCTGGGCTGTGCTTCTAAAGTGTCAATGAACCTAAGGAATCACCTACAGGTCTTATGAAAGTGTAGATTCTTGTTCAGTAGTTCTGGGTGGAACCTGAGAGTGTGAATTTCTAATAAGCTCTAAGATGAAGTCCATGCCTCTTGGCTACAGACCAAATATTGAACAGGAAGGACTAAACAGCTTTTAAAAAGTACTGATGCTCTGGCTGATTCTGTTGATCCTATTCCAAAATGTGAGGGGAAATACCTGTGTTCTAGCTATCTGCTATAGCTACGAAGAGTAAGAAAAACAAACCAGAAGCCATATAGCAGAATAGTCTGAGATCTAATCACCTGACATACAGAAGGAACTTAAAATGTTAAGTTATGAATAAGCAGAGAACTTAGATTCAATCTGCTCTGTGTATACTAGGAGAGTCCACCAAGGGAAGTGACTATTTACCCCAAGTGGTTTCTGTGGAGAAAGACGGGATGCTTTCTGCAGACTGGGTTGACACAAGACCAACTTTTCAGAAGGAATTTGGGCCTGTACCCAATAAAGGAATGTGAGTAGGGAGAGAGCCAGAAAGAGGGAATATGCTATCCCCTAGTTCTCTCCACTTCCAGGACCCTCCACGAAATGAGCCTTGGGCACAAGGATTCCCTGGAGTCAGGGAAAGGAGTGCCTAGTTTTGATTTCAATGCCTGTCACCAGTCAACATCAGGATACTTCTGGGCAGCATGCTGGGCTCAGGAAATTGCCCCCTCCCACCTTTCCTTCCATAAGTAGCCCCATGGCCAAAGGAGTCCCACTCATGATCAAAGGAAGCAGCTCTTTGACCTTAACGTTGTCTCTGGGACCCAAGGTCATGATATATGGTCATTTGATTATCCACCAGCAGGGAGGGCTGGGCCTCTCAGACAGTCTATGAACTTTGTACCCAGGAGGTGAGGTCCACAGGACTGAGGAGCTTCCTTACATGCAGACAAAAGCTATGTGGAAAGTGGTCTCTAGGACACGGCCCAAGGAGGCAGTGCTGTTCTTGAGGGCACAAAACAGGGTGGTCAGCTTTTGTTGCCTTTCTCCATCTCCAGGGGAGGTCATGGCTCTCCCAACATTCTTACCAACTTTTTCCTCTTCCTTTCTCCCTGGGAAAGCTTTTTTTTTTTTTTTTTTTTTTTTTTTTTTTTTTTTTTTTTTTTTTTTTTTTTCTTGGTGGGGG
>LNAC01001697.1:78543-118821 GCA_002007465.1 Ailurus styani
AGTAACAGTCACCTTACAGGCAATACAATGGCTCCAAATGTATATCTCTCAATAGTTACTCTGAATGTAAATGGACTAAATGCCATCTAAAAGACACACAGGGTATCAGAATGGATAAAAAAACAAGAACCATCGATATGCTGTCTACAAAAAACTCATCCTACACACAAAGACACCTCCAGATTTAAAGTGAGGGGGTGGAAAACAATTTACCATGCCAATGGACAGCAAAATAAAGCTGGAGTGGCAATCCTTATATCAGATTAATTATATTTTAAGCCAAAGAATATCATAAGAGATGAGGAAGGACAGTATATCATACTAAAAGGATCTGTCCAACAAGAAGATCTAACAATCATAAATATCTATGCCCCTAACATGGGAGCAGCCAATTATATAAACCAATTAATAACAAAATCAAAGAAACACATTGACAAGAATACAATATTAGTAGGGGACTTGAACACCCCCCTTACTGAAATGGACAGATCATCAAAGCAAAAGATCAACAAGGAAATAAAGGCTTTAAATGACACCCTGGACCAGTTGGACATCACAGATATATTCAGAACATTCCATCCCAAAACAACAGAATACACATTCTTCTCCAGTGCACATGGAACATTCTCCAGAATAGACCATATTCTGGGTCACAAATCAGGTCTCAACAGGTACCAAAAGATTGGGATCATTCCCTGCATATTTTCAGACCATAATGCTCTGAAACTAGAACTCAACCACAAGAGGAAAGTTGGAAAGAACTCAAATACATGGAGGCTGAAGAACACCCTACTCAAGAATGAATGGGTCAACCAGGAAATTAAAGAAGAATTAAAAAAATTCATGGAAACAAATGAAAATGAAAACACAACTGTTCAAAATCTTTGGGACACAGCAAAAGCAGTCCTAAGAGGAAAGTATATAGCAATACAAGCCTTTCTCAAGAAACAAGAAAGGTCTCAAGTACACAACCTAACTCTACACCTACAAAAGCTAGAGAAAGAACAGCAAAGAAAGGCTACACCCAGCAGGAGAAGAGAAATCATAAAGATCAGAGCAGAAATCAATGAAATAGAAACCAAAAGAACAGTGGAACAAATCAATGAAACTAGGAGCTGGTTCTTTGAAAGAATTAATAAGATTGATAAACCCCTGGCCAGACTTATCCAAAAGAAAAGAGAAAGGACTCAAATTAATAAAATCATGAATGAAAGAGGAGAGATCACAACCAACACCAAAGAAATACAAACAATTCTAAGAACATATTATGAGCAACTCTACACCAGCAAATTTGACAATCTGGAAGAAATGGATGCATTCTTAGAGAAATATAAACTACCAAAACTGAACCAGGAAGAAACTGAAGACCTGAATAGACCCATCACCAGTAAGGAGATTGAAGCAGTCATCAAAAATCTCCCAACGAACAAGAGCCCAGGGCCAGACGGCTTCCCAGGGGAATTCTACCAAACATTTAAAGAAGAATTAATACCTATTCTCCTGAAACTGTTCCAAAAAATAGAATTGGAAGGAAAACTTCCAAACTCCTTTTATGAGGCCAGCATTACCTTGATCCCCAAACCAGGCAAAGACCCCATCAAGAAGGAGAATTACAGACCAATATCTTTGATGAATACGGATGCAAAAATCCTCAACAAAATACTAGCCAATAGGATCCAGCAGCACATAAAAAGGATTATTCACCACGACCAAGTGGGATTTATTCCTGGGATGCAAGGTTGGTTTAACATTCGCAAATCAATCAATGTGATACAAGACATTAATAAAAGAAAGAACAAGAACCATATGATCCTCTCAATAGATGCTGAAAAAGCATTTGACAAAGTACAGCACCCTTTCTTAATCAAAACTCTTCATAGTGTAGGCATAGAGGGTACATACCTCAATATCATCAAAGCCATCTACGAAAAACCCACAGCGAATATCATTCTCAATGGAGAAAAACTGAGAGCTTTTCCCCTAAAGTCAGGAACACGGCAAGGCTGTCCACTATCACCACTGCTATTCAACATAGTACTAGAAGTCCTAGCCTCAGCAATCAGACAACAAAAAGAAATAAAAGGCATCCAAATCGGCAAGGAAGAGGTCAAACTCTCACTCTTTGCAGATGATATGATACTTTATGTGGAAAACCCAAAGGACTCCACTCCAAAACTGCTAGCACTCATACAGGAATTCAGTCAAGTGTCAGGATATAAAATCAATGCACAGAAATCAGTTGCATTTCTATATACCAACAACAAAACAGAAGAAAGAGAAATTAAAGAGTCAATCCCATTTACAATTGCACCCAAAACCATAAGATACCTAGGAATAAACCTAACCAAAGAGGCAAAGAATCTGTATTCAGAAAACTATAAAGTACTCATGAAAGAAATTGAGGAAGACACAAAGAAGTGGAAAAACATTCCATGCTCATGGATGGGTAGAATAAATATTGTGAAAATGTCTATGCTACCTAGAGCAATCTACACATTTAATGCAATCCCCATCAAAATACCAGCAATTTATTTCAAAGAAATGGAACAAATAATCCTAAAATTTATATGGAACCAGAAAAGACCCCGAATAGCCAAAGGAATGTTGAAAAAAAAAAGCAAAGTTGGCGGCATCACAATTCCAGATTTCAAGCTCTATTACAAAGCTGTCATCATCAAGACAGTATGGTACTGGCACAAAAACAGACACATAGACCAGTGGAACAGAATAGAGAACCCAAAAATGGACCCTCAACTCTATGGTCAACTAATCTTCGACAAAGCAGGAAAGAATGTCCAGTGGGAAAAAGACAGTCTCTTCAACAAATGGTGTTGGGAAAACTGGTCAGCCACATGCAGAAAAATGAAACTGGATCATTTCCTGACACCACACACAAAAATAGACTCAAAATGGATAAAAGACCTCAATGTGAGAAAGGAATCCATCAAAATCCTCGAGGAGAACACAGGCAGCAACCTCTTCGACCTCAACCGCAGCAACTTCTTCCTAGGAACCTCACCAAAGGCAAGGGAAGCAAGGGCAAAAATGAACTATTGGGACTTCATCAAGATTAAAAGCTTTTGCACAGCAAAGGAAACAGTCAACAAAACCAAAAGACAACTGACAGAATGGGAGAAGATATTTGCAAATGACATATCAGATAAAGGGCTAGTATCCAAAATCTATAAAGAGCTTCTCAAACTCAACACCCATAAAACAAATAACCCAGTCAAGAAATGGGCAGAAGACATGAACAGACATTTCTCCAAAGAAGACATCCAAATGGCCAACAGACACATGAGAAAGTGCTCAACATCACTCGGCATCAGAGAAATACAAATTAAAACCACAGCGAGATACCACCTTACACCAGTCAGAATGGCTAAAATCAACAAGTCAGGAAATGACAGATGTTGGCGAGGTTGCGGAGAAAGGGGAACCCTCCTACACTGTTGGTGGGAATGCAAACTGGTGCAGCCACTCTGGAAAACAGTATGGAGATTCCTCAAAAAGTTGAAAATGGAGCTACCCTACGACCCAGCAATCGCACTACTGGGTATTTATCCTAAAGACACAAAGGTAGTGTTCCTCAGGGGCACGTGCACCCGAATGTTTATAGCAGCAATGTCCACAATAGCCAAACTATGGAAAGAACCTAGATGTCCATCAACAGATGAATGGATAAAGAAGTGGTATATATATACAATGGAATACTATGCAGTTATCAAAAGAAATGAAATCTTGCCGTTTGCAATGACATTGATGGAACTGGAGGGTATTATGCTGAGCGAAATAAGTCAATCAGAGAAAGACAATTATCATACGATCTCTCTGATATGAGGAACTTGAGGGGCAGGGTGGGGGGTCTTGGGTGGTAGGGAGGGAAAAATAATGAAACGAGATGGGATGGGGCAGGACACAAACCATAAGAGACTCCTGATCTCACAAAACAAACTGAGGGTTACTGGGGGNAGGGTAGGGCTAGGGTGGATGGGTTATGGACATTGGGGAGGGTTTGTGCTTTGGTGAGTGCTGTGAAAGATGTAAGCCTGATGATTCACAGACCTGTACCCCTTGGGCAAAGAATAAAAATAAAATTAAAAAAAAAGAGAAAAGTATGACACAGGGAATATAGTCAATGCTATTGTAATAATGGTAAATGGTGCCAGATGGTAGCCACACTTGTGATAAGTTTTTGAATCACTAGGTTGTATACTTGAAACTAATGTAACACTGTGCATCAAGTATCCTTTAATAAAAAAATAAAAAGCATAAAAATGTTAAAAAGAAATAAAGAAAGAAAGAGAGAGAGAGAAAACAAACCCTCATTTATTTAGCCTGTGAAGTAAGTTTATTCAGGAATAGCAGAAAACTGCAATTCACAGCAAAGAAGTCGTGGCAAAACTATAGGCAAGTCTGGAGAACAAAGCAAGAGGACTACTGCTCTCTTACAGTGTAAAGGTGGACTGGAGGCTGGGAAGGGTTATTATAAGCAAAAAGTCCATCAAAGTAAACTAGGAGTTAAATGTGTAGAGTCTTTTGTGTTAGTCACCATATGGTACATCATTCGTTTTTGATGTCGTGTTCATGATTCATCATTTATGTATAACACCCGGGGCTCCATGCAATACGTGCCCTCCTTATTATCCATCATCTGAGTTGGAACTGTCACTGGTTGGCTGGGCTGTTGGGAAGGGAGGGAGGAGAGCATCTTCCTTCCTCCTGTTACAGTAGTAAAGCATCCTCTTCTTCCTGTTGGGAATGGAAGGTAGGTCTCTTCCTGTTGGGTCTGCACAGGACTCCAAGGAGTGGTAGGCAAGAGAGGTCCTCTTTCTGGTCTCCAGACTCCATTTTAGTGAGATTTCGCGCTCTCTCTCTCTCTCTTTTTTTTTATTATGTTCAATTAACCAACATATAATACATCATTAGTTTTTGATGTAGTGTTCAGCAATTCATTAGTTGCATGTGACACCCAGTGCTCATCACCACACATGCCCTCCTTAATATCCATCACCCAGTTACCCCATCTTCTGTGACCCTCAGTTTGGTGACCAGATTCCAAAGTCTCCCATGATTTATCTCCCTCTCTGATTTCTTCCCATTCAGTTTTCCCTCCCTTCCCCTGTGGTTCTCTGCACTATTAAATTTCAAAATATCGAATAACCTGTGGACTAAAATAAGGATTATGCTCACCAGGGCCTGCAGAGGTCTGACACACGCCGGGATCCACCAGGCACTTGTGCTTTATGAGAAGCCCACCCTGGCATGTTCAGAATCCACACAGTGCTGATGGCCTGAATTTCCACAGTCCACAGTTGCCCATGACACAGATGCAGGGACCCGTGTCTCTGCTCTTTCTCGACTGAAAGATGTATTGAAGAAAACACTGAAGAAAAGTCCCATGGAGAGTGGCTTTGTGCTCCAGCCCTCTGAGGTCCTGCCTCATCATATCATATTAAATTCTGCTTGCCCAAATGCTGGGTCACCTCTCCCTGTGGTTTTTCCACTTTCTAAATTAATCTTGACAGCTCTTAGGTGTCTGGACCAACAGCGTCTGTGAGAACCCCAGGTTTGTCTCCTCTCAATGCTGAAGTTCTCTCTCTGGAGCAGCAAATGAATCCCAACCAGAATTCAGCTCAGCCTGAAGGGCCTCCATTACTCAGCTGATTTGTCTTTTTAAGTTTCACAGCCCAAGATCACCAGGAATATACAAGATCGGTCAGGTGCTAAAAACAGACTTCTCACGATGATTTCATGTCAATGGCAGTCTGGGCTATTTCTCTGTCTTTCTGGTTTTATAGCCACCCCCTGTCCTTAAAAGTAGTAGTAGCAGTAATCTGGGTTCGTAATACTTATCCAGGGAGCACCTGGATGGCTCAGTCTGTTCAGAGCCGACTCTTGATCTCAACTCAGGTCTTGATACAAGGGTCTTGAGTTCAAGCCCTGTACTGGGCTCTACACTGGGCGGAGCCTACTCTTAAAACAAAACAAAACAAAAAAAGGTAAAACTACTACTGATCTGGATTTTGGGGCAAACTAGCAATTCTTGCTGGCATTAGGAAATAGTTCAGTTCTCCCCAACTCCCTCTCCTAGAATTATTCGACATTTTCATTCTGCCCAGGTCTTAGGTCTCCTTTTGCTGTGTTTTCAGCCTCTGGATGATTCCCCAGGCTTCTTAGAAGAGATTGCGCTCTGATCTTTTCTATCCTTATTCTTCCCTCTCACATCCTTATCCCCAGGTGCCCTAAATCCAATCTGCCTGTCTCCTGGGCAGATTGGGTGGTTCCAAGGTGAATTACTACCGAACAACCTACTACTGTGTGTGCCACACCCCCTACCTGCTTTCTAAGGACCTGGAGACTCCTATCTTCCCGAACAAGGCCTTCATCTGTGTGGTCCCCCTGCCACCAGCAGTTACTACCCTCCCTAGGCCCCTTGTATGGCCATCCTTACTGATGAGGACTCTCCCCAACCAATCCCAGCTTTTAAAAACCTTATTGCCTTAAGGGCACCTGGGTGGCTCAGTGGGTTAAAGCCTCTGCCTTCATCTCAGGTCATGATCTCAGGGTCCTGGGATCAAGGCCCGCATCGGACTCTCTGCTCAGCAGGGAGCCTGCTTCCCCCTCTCTCTGCCTGCCTCTCAGCCTCCTTGTGATCTCTCTCTCTGTCAAATAAATAAATAAAATCTAAAATAAATAAAATAAAAATCTCATTGCCTTGATACCATGCCTCATTGAACATTTTTATGGCAAAGTCTAAATTCTGAGTAAAGCATCTTGCCAGATTTCTCTCACATATGAGGTCTCTAGGCCAGATAGAGTCCTGACTATAGGACACCCTGCTTTAAAAGCAATATGCACAGTGCTGTGAAAGATGTAAGCCTGATGATTCACAGACCTGTACCCTGGATCAAATAATAAAAAAATAATTAAATAAATTTTAAAAAGAAAAAAAAAGCAAGATGCAGTGTTGACTTCTGTTCTTCTTTACTTGTGTTGGGCAGCTATAATCATCACTCTTCTGCATAGGGCCATCCATAAACAGGGCACACCGATGTGTGATTTTCATGTTAGTCCCATCTCACCACATCATTATGGAGTATTGTCTCTTATTTTGTGATTGAGGAACCCAATGCTGAGATCATGTGATGCTTTTTTGTTGTTGTTGTTGTTCTTCCTCCCAGAGAACCCGTCCATTTGGTAAACTTTTCCTCAAATCCTAGAGCTGCTGGTTCCCATTCTGGAAATTAGTCCCTGTAACTTGGGTCTATGTTAGGGATACTAGGACAAGGTGCATGTAAGGAAAAAATGAGGTATTTTCCTGAACTCCTTTTTTGGTACATTCCATCAGTTGTACAGATTTCTGTTTTCTGCAGAAATGGCAAAATGTGCCTCACAAACTGATGGGCCCTGTCCTGGTTCCTTTGAGTGCAGGATAGGAGGCCAAAAGGCAGAAGAGGGTAACCACTATAGGTAGAGATCAAAAAGCCAGTTATGTGTAGCAAAACAGGAAGGTGTTGACACCCAGCAAGGACAGTGGCTCATGGGCAGACACTCATGCGCACTCCCACACACAAAGTGGCTAGCACTGAATGAGAAATAGTGGAAGAATAGGCCGGGTTGACTTGCTTATGCTCAAGGGAATGTGCAGATGGAGCCCTTCCCTGGGCCTTGTTGTGTGGTCTTCTCTCCAGGTATATCTCCGGGAGGCCATGCAGTGAGGGAGGTGAGGCAGCCTAGGGCCAGAATGCAGGGGTGTGGGGAGAGGGAGCCCTCTTGCTCACTGGACAGCAAACTGTCCATTGACCATGGGATCTGACCCCACCGTGTGACATTGTCTCTTCATTTGGATGATTGGTCTTACACAGTGGCCCCTCTACACGTCCAATTCCCAAGTCTGACATTTACCTGCTTCCAACCAAATGTTCCCCAGGACATGGTAAGGGTTTGCTTATTCATTCTTAAGACCCAAATCTACAGCATCTTCCTTGCTCAGAGTGGGCTTACTACCTTTGATAGGGAGGAAGGTGGATTTTCTGGAGAGAAAGTCAAACTCATATTGATGTGAGCTAGCCCCCACAAAAAGAGGTCATATTTTTTATCTGCAAAATAAATACTAAACCAATGTCATGTATCTATATGATCTTACTATTTTGCTGAAAGGAATTTAGATATTTTTACTGACCACAACTAATTGAGTTCAAGAAAGGATTGGACCTGGTGGGGCTGAGCTCCAGCTCGTCCCCTCCAGTATTGGGGACCTGATCTGTACACAGTAAAGCCCTACATTGGTACAGCCAAAGTCCAGGGATGGAGACTTTGGATCCACTGGGGAAGAGTGCTCGAGTCTGGAGTCTTGGCAGAGTTAGCAAGGGCCCCTCCAAAGCATTTTTTCCTCCAGTGTTGCTTTGGCCCCCTACTATGTTCCAGGCCCTGAAGATGCACTTTGTGTGTGTTGACCATGTAAAGAGCCACAGAAATTAAGTGAGGAGGTAATAGGTGCATCAGATATGGAGGAATGATAAATGGTGTTGTGAACTCCTGGGGCCGAACCTCACCCAGCCTAGTGTCTGAGCACCATGGGTTCTATATCTTCTTGTTTAATCAAGAACTGTAGTTTCCCGAGGTTTAAACTGGAGAATAAGCTTCATGGATCACAGAGGACACCAGAGGGTTGAAACTGAGGTTCTCTTTATTTCTGACCATGTCTTTACAACCATTCATGCAGGGATAACTCCCCCATCTACCGCCCAAACCCGAATCTCCCTCTAGAAATTCAGATTCATATTCCTAATGCTAGAAGGTGCATCTCCACGAAGATCTAATTAACTCCCAAGTCAACATCCCCCCTACCCCCAAATCACCTTTCCTTTTCCTGCTCAAATTGGGCAGATTTTCTCAAACTGTGGCTTCTGTGCTCCTTTAAGATACACTTACACTTGGGCTTCAGTGTCCAAGTGCCCAGAATAAAGCCTATGATATGTGTTTCAGCTAGGCAGGCATATAACAGGGGCACAGAATGGGCTCCAGGTCATAGAAGGTCCTGTCACCACAGTGAGGGCAGGGGTTGGCACTGAACCAGACCATGCCTGGCCGCCCCAACTCCTGCAGCATTTGCTTCAGCCTGGAGTGCAGCTGGGCAAGTCTTCCCAGGTGGAGGGTGCCACGGACATCCTCATAACTTTCCAGGGGGGCCGGATACAGCACATGACTCAGCTTGCTCAGCCCGATGGTGTGGCACAGCAGGTTCTCCAGGACAGCCATGGAGATGGGGTTTCCACAGAAGCTGAAGGTTGTGAGCTGGGAGCAGTGGCCCAGGGCAGGCAGGATGACAGTGAATTGGGAGTCCATGATCCCACACTCATCTAAGTCCAGGTCCTGGAGGGTGGCAGAGGCTCTCTCTATCAGAACTTGGAGAGGCCCAGGACTCATATTGGTCAGGCTGACCCCGCTGAGACCCAGGTCCTTCAGCTGACTGACGTTCAGGTGCTGGGACAGATGTGTCAAGTCGGATTCCGAAAGTAGGCAATTAGTTATTGACAGGGTCTCCAGGGGGGTCTTCAGGCAGCTGGGGAGAGACAGAGCAGTTACTTCTAGGGGCATGGAGGTGGCGGGCAGAGGGACATGGGGATGACCCAGGCCTCGAGGAAAGACAGGCCCATTCCACCGAGGCCCACGGCTGTACAGATGATGGTCAAGCCCCAGGATGGCGCCTGGGGAAAAAAGCACTCAAATCCATCCAAGTTTCAGGGGAGTCCTTTCTCCATTACTGATTTTCTGGGTGAGTGGGTCAAGTGAATGAAATCTCAAATGCCACTTTTGCTGTCCAAAGCAGCACAGCATGTCCCTCAGAGGTGCTATGAGCATCGGTCAATCCAACAATGTGAGGCACTCAGAGAGGAGTGTGGCCCCACATCTTCCTAAAGAAAGGAATCAGTACTGGGAGAAAGGACTAGAAATGCTTTCAACTCGGGCTTCCTTCTGGTGCTTCTATGACCCCAGTCACTGGTACCTGTTTCCGATGAGGTTAATGGGAGATGTGCACAAAGAGCTAATCTGGGAAAGGCCTGCCAACATGCAGCCTGCAGGGCCTAACTTGGATCACTGTATCATCCATGTATCAGCTATCACTTTCCACAACTCTTCATTCCTGCCCCCTCCCCCACATCCCCCCAGAATCAGGCATTCTGTCTCTATTGCCTTTTGTGGAACCCAGAGAGACCCTTTACAGACAGAGAATTGGAGGCAGATTTGGAGGGAGAGGCTCAGGTTGACAAAAGCTGCCAAGTGCAGAACTTGTGATCTGAAACCTCATATCAGATATTCTTTCCCTTCACCAATGCCCTCAAGTTTAGTTATTTTTGATCATCATACTATAGATATCATTTTCTCAGAAGAATTCCCAAAGCCCCCCTCATACAGATTCCTAACTAGAAGACCCTTCGAATAGTATCTATCCTAGCTCATACCTCCCACCTCTATCTGGGAGGTTATCTGACAACATGCATGGAAACAGAGCAGGGACAGTGTGTGGACCTTTTAGTGACTCATGCTGCATCTGGCACTGTCCAAGGCAGATGTTCATTATCATTTACTGAAATACTTCTTTATTTCTTATGCTGGACTGCTGAGAAACCTCACCATCCCTCACCTGAGCACCTGGTCCAGGCGGTCTTCAAGGAAAGAGATAGAGTCCAAATAGAGCTCCTCAAGGTGGTGCAGCCTGAGGAACTGAGCAGTGAACTGGCTGACACAGTGCTCCTCCATTGCTGGTGTGGTGTGGGAAGACATGTGGATGTGTGAGAGCAGGAGCCTGCGCAGATTGCCCATCTGACCCAGATGAGAAGCAAACTTCCCCAGGGTGGACAGTTTCCAGGTGCAATTCACTTCCAAATCCTGGATAGAGTCCAGCTGTACAATTTTCAGGATCTTCTTGATGTTCTGCATGGGCACTGCGAAAATCTTTAGCTTCTTACAGCACAGGTGCAGCAGACCCTTCTTCTGCTGGACTTTCTGGATGAGGTAGGCGAGGGAATCATCAGGGGTACCTTTCTTGAGGCAAAGGTCTATTAGCACCTCCACAGGAGCCAAGGGTGCCTTGGGCCCTGGCTTGAAACCATCCACTTTTCGCCTTTTCTTCATGGGCTGGGCTACCTCTGGCTCCAAGAGGGAATACATACTGGCCCTGGTCCCAGACCACACGGTCCAGAAGTCCTGATGAGCATTCTTCCGTAAATCTAGCACCTGCAGTTTCCACCTCCTGCAGGGAAGATGGGAGACAAACTGAGATGTTTTCAGATCAATGGGGAGTAAGGCTTGAGTCTCAGAATCTAGGAAAGGCCCAGATGCCTGACCTGCACTTTCACTCCACACCCTAGGCTATTGGGTTCCTTCTTGGTCCCTACTTGCAGTACCTTTAAGTGTCACCAAGAGGAGGTGGGCAATTTGTTCCTTTGGTCACCTCTACACCTCAATCAGCCTTATATGTCCACAGCCTGTTCCTAGAGTGACCCCAGAGATGGCCCCAAAGCTGCTCTGAGCTTCCTTGCAGAAACCTCTGGCCGTCTCTGTGGCCTTGCACTTTCCATGACCCCAGCTCTATCTTGCTTGGATCCCCAGAGTCCTCCCAGGCTTTGGGATCACCCTCACCTGGGGCGAACCTCCTGGGAAAGCAGAACATCGAGTCCATCAAGTGCAGCTTGGAAGGTCTCCTGGTGGGGCTGCTGATCCTTCATCAGGGACCCTAGAGGAAGGCAGGCAAAGGGCCAGGCCTGCACCATTGCCTTCAGGGTCTCACTGTGCCTCCCAGAGAAGGCTGCCATGAATAGCGGTGGGAAGAGCTCCATGGGCAGCACCTCTAGAGCGGCAGTGGCTGAGGCCTGGTCCGTCAGCAGGCTCTGACTCGAGAGGTCCAGGAGTCTGGGTGGGGCTGGCATGCTCATCCTGATGAATCTGCTCCTAAAAGAATCCTAGCAAAATATTCAGGGAACAAGGCTGAGTGCTAGCAAGCCCGTTATCCCTCCACCCTTAAGAGGAACCAACTCAAGGCCAAACTCACCGTCTGGCAATAGTTGGGGAGTCCTCTGTTTACCCCAATTCTGTTCTCTGCTGGGTGGCCACAAAGCCACAGCTTTGCCCCTGCTGGCACTAGATGTTCATCTTACCAGGCCCCAATGGGGAAGCAAGATCACCATTGGTCCCATCCCATATTCTGATACTGCCACATTTAATTCTAGCCCCATTGCAGGGTTAGCATGGAGGAGCCTTAAAACTGACCCCATCCCTTTAGGAGAAAAGTTGCTAGCTATCCCCTGAGTATTGAACATATAGAGAAATAAGGAATGTCATGTGGCCCAGAATGAGCCCCTTCTCGGCTCTAAGAAATAACCCAGATGTGAAAGATTAAGGAACACCTGGATGATGAGTATCATTAAATCATTTAAAAAATTTTCAACTGTAAAAGTAGCGTAACAGTATCTTACAGCATGTGGAAGTTGGGGATGAAAAAAATATATACTATTTCAAGATGATTTTATTACATATCTCTCCTACGAATATGAGAATTACTATTTTATTTAGGGGAACACAGAGTTCACATTCAGAACAAAGCCTCCATTTTTAAAAATATTCCAGGGCACCTGGGTGGCTCAGTGGCTTAAAGCCTCTGCCTTCAGCTCAGGTCATGATCTCAGGGTCCTGGGATCAAGGCCCGCATCGGGCTCCCTGCTCAGAGGGGAGCCTGCTTCCTCCTCTCTCTCTGCCTGCCTCTCTGCCTCCTTGTGATCTCTCTCTATCTGTCAAATAAATAAAATCTTAAAAAAAAAAATTCCATAATTTTTTTCCCTATGGAATATTTTTAAGCCTTTAGTTTATTATTTTTCTAAAAAAGCTTTAACTAGTAAAATCACAAAACAATAAATTATATAAACTATAATTACCAAACACAAACCAAATATTTAAAATGTCATAAAAAATTCCGTAATTAGAGGTCTTTTATTTCCAAAAAAAATCTATCTGGTTAAGAAATATTGTAAACGTCTATAAAACGGCATATGCAAAAGCAGAAATCAAAATGTTTGAGATGAAGGCAAAACTTCATTTTGAGGCAAAAGCGAAGCCTGTTCATTAATGCTGCATGGCTGAGGGCATATGACGGCAACACTCAAAGTTAGGGCTCCTGCCTCAGTAGAACAGGACATAGTGCAGGGGCAATCTGCTCAGACCTCAGGGTCTCTCCTCTGACTCCTCAGAAGCTATATTATCCTTTCTGGTTACATCTCCCTCTTTCAGATCCTAGCTCAAATTTCCAACTGAAAGCACATTATTATCACTGGATCTCCATCCAGTTAATCCAGATTGGGTTTTTGACTTTCTCCATACAACTGACTAATATGCCCCATTCATGAAAGAAAAAGGAAAGAAAACCAACCTGGAGGTATACTTGGGGGAGTTTTGGCCACATCAGTATAACTCAAATGTTCAAGTTAAGACAGCTTTATGTAGACAGTGGCGTTACCCCAAAAGAAAAAGAAATAAAATAAAATAAAATTTCAGAATATCAAATAGTCATGTATACTTTATGTTACCTAAAACTACAAAACATGTGTGCTTTCATAGAAGAACAGATGTACAATTGAGGGATGGCTGGTCTTCCAGATTTTGAGGGTGAAGGCTTCCCTGTCAGGTCAAAATTACAACTAAGAGTTGGCGAGGAAAAGGGAAAGGTGGGGTTGTTTGTAATGGGACCATGGGAAATACTGAAGCCCAGGAAAAATACATTTTGTTTGAGGCATTCAAAGACTTTTTATGGATACTTTAAACCCAAGGGCAGGGAGGAAGGAGATCCACTCTTCTTCCCAGGAGGTAAAAGGGATTTCCTTCTAGAAGGCTGGGATCAGCTCAGCAAAATGGATGAAGATTCAGTGTAGGAATCTGGACTGTGGAAAAGTCAGAACCGTACTGGCAACCACTGGACATGACTAGTCCAATTCTGACAGCCACTGAGGGGTAAGAGCCATGAGCTCTTTGGGGTCTAAGAGGCAGGGAGAGAAATAAGCATGAGATAAAGGCATGTATCCTTGTCATCAAGAAGCCACCACCAGAGGATCTCCTCTTTAGGCTCAAATGTCCTCTTCCACATCCTGACCTTTCAAAGGCAGATCAGGTCTAGGCCATTTCCCAGCGGCCTTGGCCCCAAATGTGATCTCCAAAGCCCCTTCTGAAGTATATATTGACAACTGCTGTTTCTTCATTCCTAGGAAACAACTAATATAAATACAGCTTCAAAAAGCCCCTTCTGGTCCCGTTCCTATGCTTTTTAATTACTCCCATTCTTCTGGGACAGTGCAATTAGGAACAGGAATAAAATGTTTCCCCTCTCTCTGTATTAAGCTTGGTACCCAGATACCAATACTTTTCCCTCACAAAATTTGAAGCTATATTTGACATTTAAGCATCTGCCAAATTTAGGGATGATTCTCATGCTGGGCTGGATCACACATTTGCGGTTCTGACATTTTAGAACACACAGAGAACCTCTCCACACAAAGAATTCTCCAGGCTGTTTTTACCCCTTGCATTGTGACTCCCAAACAATTCTTCTATACCACTGGCAAGGAGATTAGGATTCTCTGGATGTTCCCCACTTAGTATCTTGATGGAGACTGCTTTCTCCAAACTTCTACCACCTGTATCAGCAGGTTTTGTGTCAAATAGGGTTAAATTGGAATATGCTCTGAGCATTTTAGCCCCCAGGCAATCACCGTTATCAATCAGCTGTGGGAGACTGAGATTAGTAACAAAGATAATCATGAATGTCCCTGATTACTAAGCAGTCACTGAGCACAGAAATGGTGCTCCGAAACTTTTCATCCAAACTTTTCAACCTTTGCAGGAAATTTAAAGTTCACTGTTAATTTTATTTTTAGCCCAGTGAATGAGGACCCCATTCTCCGAAGGGAGTAATTGGTAGACACCCTCAGGAAAGGGGTTTGGATGGATCTGCCTCACCAAGTGGTTAGCCTATCTTAATGTTAGAGACACCTGTCTGACAGACTACCTGGACCTCAGTGAAACAGGAAAACTGCCTAAGTCCAAGCTTAGGAAGGGTCTATGGGATCCCAGGGTCTAGGAGATTCAAGGAGGCAGAAGTAACCACTGTCTTCAGATCTAAAAATGTTTAGTATGAGTCAAACACCTTTCACTTGGGAGCCAAGTAATACGCCTCTGTCCACCTCCATGCAGAGCCTTTGGATCAGGGGACACGCTGTAGGGTTGAAAGCAGGAGCACCAGGAACACATCTACATGAATAGCTGTCCTTCCTGCACAGGATCAGGACCGGGTCAGGACAACTTCCACAGTCAAGGCATGAATTTGAAGAATGTTTCTATTGCATCCTGGTCACCTATTCTCATGATCTTCATTTGCTACATAGACCACAGCATCACCCGAGCTCATTAGAGTGGGTGTCCTGACACCACCTTTTACATTCACAGAATTCCAACTGGGATCCCAGAGCATCAACTACCTTACTGGGGCCTTTACAATGTTTCTGTGCTTCTGCCCTATGCCAACTGGGCAGCACTCTGTGTCCCTGAAATGTCAGTCCACCTCTCTTGGAGCCTAGGCCATGGCCACAATGCTGGGAACACCTTTCCACTGTATCAACAGAAATCAAGGAATTTTCTCCAGTTCTACTGAGCATTATATTAGAGAACATGACAAGCCACAAGGTGTAAAAAGAAAATAAGCCCATCTGTTTTCCTAGATCTAAGAGGCTCTAGGAATGCTGGAGGAAGACCCTTCCTGAGTTCCAGAGAAAAGACCCCAACTCTGCTGGTCTTGAGGGGCAGCAGGCTAATGGGAAGCTGGGAACCCAGTCCTGATGCAGCAGCCCCTGGATAGACAAGATTCCACATGGTATCCAATACATCTCTGTAATTTCCCTCTGGTGTCACATCTCCTCTTACTCCGAAATATTTTGCCCTCTGTGCCTTTTTAAAAACTGAAGTTCTCGGACTTCCCTGCCCTGTCCTGTATTCAACAAGATCTGGTTTCACTTCATATCCAGTAACATCTAGACCTAAACAAGAGATTGTTCCTTTTTCATCCTCACCAATGACGACCTACATGATGTCCAGGTCAATCTAGATCCAGCCAGTTATTCCTGGGGAAGTGCTTCTGGAGGAATTCTGGTGGAAAGGGAGGCTGAGGACACACTCCAAGCTGGAGGCAGGTGGAGAAACTGAACTGGAATGGCCCAGAGCATCCAATGTGGAGCCCAGAGTGAAGGAGGAGGAAATGTCAGCACAACAGGCCAGGTTTTCTGGCTCCCACAGAACTGTGTCCCTTAAATGGTAGAGACTTGTGTCTGAGACTACCTGGGGGCACTGGGGGCCTGGGTGAGGTGCCAGTGGCTGTGTGTGTGTGTGTGTGTGTGTGTGTGTGTGTGTGTGTGTGTGCCCCTCTAGCTCAAGGGAACAAAATCAGTCAATGGAGAGCCTGGGGAGAGGGAGAGAAAGTGGCAAGCACTAATCCTGGATGAAAAGGTGACAGACAGATTTAGAGAGGAGAAGGCTCCAGCCTTGGCATTCAGTCCTTAGGATTTTTCTCCTCAGCCTTCTTACCTTTCATAGCTTCATTAGACTGAGAACTATGCTTCTGAAGAGAGAACAGGGTCTGGTACTGTGCCCCTGTCATCCAAACAACCCTCAAACCTTTAACTCTAAGCCATAAGAAGGCCATGGTGGCTCAGAGCAAAACCAGATGCATCAGGTTATCAGGCACCTTCCACTGGGGTTTGTTCCACTGGAGCGTAAGCAATAATCCTCAGGGTTCCAGGAACACTGACCTCACACTTGGTGGAAAAATCCCCTATGCTCTAAGATGAGGGCTGACAAGAGGCACTGGGGCAGGGTGGACATGTTTATAGGAATGTCTCCAGGCCAGCTGACCCCTTCTCCCCATATCCCAACAAACCTTCTATTCCGAATCCTTGATTTACTCAAAAACATTTACTGAGTGCCATAAACCTTGCATTCTATTGAGTAAGCAAATGAAAAAGCAACAACCTGAAAAATAAGTTAATCAGAGGTTGACTCTGCTTTGCATGGTAGAGCTGAGTCATAAAAATGAGCATGCATGATGAAAGTATGCAAAGCCATCTTAAGAATCCAGAGTTATAGTTTTTCTGTGGCCATTCAAAAACTGTTTTTTTTTGCCAACCATTAAGAATTCTCTTCCTATTGGTTCTAAACATGTTGAGAAATTAATATAAGAATAAAACTACTATTTACTTATTACGTTGATTTTAAACATTGAAAATTAAACCACTTCTCTGCAAAAAATGTATCAAGAGTAGTTTTAACATTGCTTATGGTTCTTGCGATATAACTTTTGGTACAGAGTAGGCATCTTTTCCATGCCCTGGAGAACTGTCATGCTGCTTTCTAAGTTTGAATAGACTTTCAACATTTTATCCTTCATGTTTTCAACGTCATGACATATTTTTAGAGAGTTCCTTTCATATGAAGACTTCTGCCAGAATCACTTCTGAGACATCTTCATCTTTTTGTCATAGCCATACTCTCCCTTCACACTTCTCTGGGAGCTGAGGAATGTGAGCTTGAAGCTGGATTCAGAATCACAATGATGAATAAAAAAAATTACTCTTGTTTGGTAGAACTTAAGAAGTTACCAAAGCAGTTCACTTCTCTAGCCTCTGGTTTCTCTCTTAAAGCATGAAATGTTACTAGCAGAGGGCTAAGATTGATTTTTCGTTTCCATGTATAGTAGCTGAGGCTCAAAAGGGTGAGTCACTTGCACCTCATGAATCACAAGCCATGGGAAGGGACCATGGGAAGGGGGCACAGTAACGAGGCCCCTGGCTGCCAGTCCAGGACTTTCTATGGCTGTCACTTGTGCCAGCCTGATCGGAATGTGCTTAGAGAAATCACCTGAAAATGGGAACGTTCCACCCTCTGTGTGTCAGCAGTAGACAAGGTCAGAGAACAGGAGTCTCCATTTAGACATTACCCACCACACTCCAGGCGGTCAGCAGGTCTTTACTCTGCTGAGCACAATGGGCCCTGCCAGGCACACAGAAGGATGGGTTGGGGGAGGGGTGCAGTATTCTCAGGAGGTCTTGAGGCACCTCGATTCAGCAGCTGTGTCTTTCCAGTGAAGCAGCCTCAGGACCATTCCTGGGAGGGCACATCTCCCTACCCTGCGTATCCCTGGCTGTATCAAGCAACAATTTGCTGCTGGGGTGTCACTCACAGGATCTGAGGAGCATAGATGCACATGCAGGCCTCCTCCACACGTGGGGCAGTGGATAAGAAGGGAGCCCCGAGCAGCAAAGGGGCCATAGAAGGCAGAGCTCTGGGGCATCTTTACTATGGCCTGGTCATGCTCTGATCATCCTCTTTGCTCTTTGCATAGGTGAGGGACACTAAGGAGGGGAACTTCGGGCAGCCTAGAGCTGACCCTTTCCTCCCTCTACCCCAAACTCCTCTGAAGTCATGGCTTTCACGCTGATTTCTCCTCTTTGCATGTCCTCTTCCTCTCAAGGTCCAGGGCCCAGGCTGTCCTGACACAGATACTCTCAGAGTTTGTGGCTACGGGACAGAGGGTCATCATTTCCTCCTCTGGAGGCAGCAGTAATTCTGGAGTTTATAGCTAGGTGTCCTGGTATCAAGAATACTCATGTGCTGCCTGACACTCCCAATGCACAAGGTTGTCCTGGGGCCTCTGTCCATTATCCAGCTCCACGTCAGGCTACATGGCCTCCCTGACCTCTTTGGGCTTTAGCCAGAGGACGAGCTGAGCACTATTATTGTTCTCTTTCAAGGAGTATCCCTTACCCTCAGGCGTCCAAGCCCACAGGGAAGTGACCAAAATGTTTCTGGGCTCACTTACTCTGCACCTGTTTGACATCAAACAGGAGTCAAGTGTCCTGGGTCTATAGACAGCCTTAGTCCTTCACTCCAAGCAGAGGATCTAAACATAACTATGGGTTTGGGGATGGGGTCCCCAACACACTAGAGCTAGCAGCTTCTTATACAAAAGCAACAGGACAGGGGCATTTGGGTGGCTCAGTCAGTTAAGCGTCTGCCTTTGGCTCAGGTCATGATCTCAGGGTCCTGGATTTGATGCTCCATCAGACTCCCTGCTCAGTAGGGAGTCTTCTTCTCCTTCTCCCTCTGTCCCTCCCTCCCTTCTTGTGTGCATGCTCTCTCTCTCTCTCTCTCTCTCTCTCTCAAATAAATAAAATCTTAAAAAAAAAAAAAGCAACAGAACAAATGCTCCACTGGGGAAGTGACTGGGAAATATAAAGTTTGCTCCTGCATCTTCCCCTCTTGAGCACCCAAAGGACGCAGATTCCATCCAGCTCCTTGATGACAAGAACAAAGAGAACAACAGGGTTTATTAACATACCTGAGACAGTTCAGGGGACTAGCTTACCTGAAGATGTCTTCTGTCCACTCTGGTCCAGCTCAGACTGGCCTCCACTCCTCTAATACTTGGTTTCCCTGGTCTCCTATCCTCTCAGTCACCTCTGTCTACCCAAGCCTGAGAGCAAGAACCCAAATGCTCCATAAACAAAGATGCTGTGTATTAACACATGTATTTAGCAAGCCATGGGCTCTTATGAAAGTCTCTGTGAACACTGCTGAGAAAATGGAAAACCGGAGACCCGATCCTGCGTATTCAGCGGGAATCTCCTCTAATCTCCAAATCTGACCAACAATTTCCCATGGGCTGAACCAGAGAACAACTGGAGTGACAGACCCTGTGCTCTGTTAAAAGCTATCCTTCCCTTGAGAAGATGGCCCACGTTCCGCTCAGTCTTCTGCCCCACCCCCCATACCCCGGCACCTCCTGAGGGGCCAGGCTCCTAGAGCAGCCACCCCATTTCCAGTGCACACCTGTCCAACTAGTGAGAGCAAACAATAAATGCAGACGCCTGAGTTCGATGAATTGTTAAGTCTGCAACTCACAGGCGCGGCCACTCCTAGGGAGCGGTAGCTTAGGCTGCCCCAAGTTGGACGAAGCACACGGTTAAGTTTTCACTCCGACCTCTGTTGTGATAACCCACTTTTCAAACGGAATATAGAAGTGTGAGTTGAGGGGAGGGCGGTTTACCAGCGATTAGTCCAAGGCCGCCCCGCAAGAAAGAGGAAGATCCAGGGTTTGAACATACGCTTTCTCCAGATCGCTCACCCAACACGTGGCCTCCCCTGCACCGAATCTGGAGGGAAAGAAAGGCCGCTGGCTCTGCAAGCCGCGCTGCACTCGCCAGAAACAGCCTTGTCGGACCAATCCCGGTTTCTCTTTTCTTGAGGGTGAAATCTCACGAGATCCTAGGATCAGGAGTGGGGTCGCCTAGGGAGTCCAGGAGGGGTTTGTTTTAAGAGGCTGGGCGGGGACTCGGAGGTGGGGAGGGGTGGTGCCTGCTGGCCACGCCCACCTGAGCATGCCAGGTGCCCGAGTGGGGATGCGAGAGTGGAGGTCAGAGATGGGAAGGATAAGGGTGGGCTTAGATGGGGGTCTGGAGGGTGGGATGGGGTAAGGGAGGTGGGGAATGGGGGATGGGGGTGGGGAGAATGAGGGAGGGATGGAGAAGGGGGGACCTGTAACTCCGCAAACGCTATGCCCCGGGCCTATGCTTAGGGACCTATTTCTGTCTGCGGGGTGTGGGGTGCCGGGACCCTGAACGAGGCTCCTCCCCACTCCCCCCTCCCTTGTCTAGAAAAGATGTCCTTGTCCTTGGACTGTCCAATGCTCAGTACTATCTGGACTTTACCATTTATGTACCCTGTGGGGGAGAGGGGACCCCTGTCAGGATTTGATTAGATTGTCCTCTTTCCAGAGTGTGCTTTCCTCAGTTACCTCCCTGGATTTCGTTTTACAGAGCTTTTTCAGAAGCCAGATTCCTGTGATCGCTCTATTCCCCTCCCCCAATCCTCAGATAATTTAAAATTCCACTAGTTCTAAAGGCAGAGCTTCCCCTCTTTCACCAACAAATGCTTTTTGACAAAGTCAGGACTAGACCAAAGGCTGAAAATGTGGGCGGGCCGTCGTGAGGAGGGAGCAGGTCCAGGATGTTGAGGAGATACGGAGAGGAACCCCCCCTGGGCCTGGTGTTGAGCTTCTCTCAGAGCTGTGCCTTCGCCCTTGGGATTTTATATCCCAGGCCACCAGGGGGAAGCACTGGGGATCTGGACGCTAGAATGTTTGCAAGGCCTGTGTCAGGTTTGGGCACCTGCTTCCTGCCAGTGTGTTTGTAGGGAGAAAAATAAGGCTTCTGGAGAAATGGCAAGGCCCAGATGGATGAGGGATCTTTCCTGGTGAAGAGAAGAGAGAGGGGTTAAGAACAAAGTGGAGGCCGACTGTACTTCAATTAAAAAAAAAAAAAAGAAGTGCAAGGGGGAGGCCCCATGCCTCCTTCAAGCTGGCCTGAGGGACAATATTCTGCCTCCTCAAACTCTGAGACTGTGCTTTTCTGGAGGGGGAGGTGGGGACTGGGTCTGGCATCCTGTCCTTGTCATGCAAGTCATCCTAAATCTGTTACCACAGGCCATAGGAAGGTCGTGGTGGCTGAGAGGCTAACAGGGCATTAAAGGCTGGGTAGTTTTCCCGGACCTACCTTGCCATTCCCCCAGATAGCCCCAAACCTGGGAGCTATTTCAGCTACACAGACAAATGAGTGTGTGAATTCATAGGTACATACAAATGAGGCCACTGTGTTAATCCCCAGTCCACCTATGATCATCACCTAGAGCAGAGCTGTTTAAAAACTCAATTTTTTCAGCTTGGATCTGGAGACACTCAGCTTCTCCTTCCCTCTGATCTTTTGGATTCATTCGACAAACATTGGTCCTTGAGTGGTGCTGATACAGCCCTCAAGCAGATATACTCAGTCTCTGGCTTATAAGGTTTGGGGTGAAAACTAAAAAATAAACAAATAAAAACCCAACACAAGAAGTTATTATTTTAAAGTGGCAAGTTGTAACTAACTCTTTGGAGAAAACAAAGGGGCTGATATGGAAAGTTACAAACCTGGCAGGGTCCTCCTGGTTGCTCAGGATCCTTGTCTGAGGCCTGAGCAGGAAGCTTGGGAGCTTAAGAGGATCCTGAACATAGGGTTCTGAGCATAGTGAAGGACTGTGCAAGTCCTGATAAAGTGCTTGGCCAACTTGAGAATAGAGACTGGATCAGAGGGGTGGGTGATGACAGCAGCAGAGGGGGGCATGAAAAGGTGATCCCTTTGGAGAGTGCCCATGCTTATTTTCATAGTCTGATTGCTGTTTTCAGACTGCAATTTCAGTGCAATTGATACACTAAAAGGATAATGTCTGTAATATTTGAAAGCAAAATGCAGGTCAAATGATTGATTATATAATGCAATTCTATTCATATACAATTAAACACGAGTATACCATTCATTCATTCATTTATTGCTTCAAGTAATCCTTACAAATGTTTACTGTATTCCTGGGAGGGAATGAAAATTATATGGGCTCTACCTTCTGGGATATATGTAATAATCAGGTCAAGATGTCCAGAAGATGGCCATTAAAATAACATTGGTTATGTTAAAATACATTTCTGTATTTATTTGAACTTCTTCTATCATAATTTTTTCCTTGACCAGAGATGAAAGTAGAGCTATTTTCACTTTTTAGAAATAAGAAAAAAAAGTCAACCTGTACTGAATTATAATAATCACAGCGGAGACTTGTAAAACCTTCACTGAAGGAAGACAAGGAGGGGAATGTGTTTGAAGGAAGCTGTTCTGCTATGTGTCTGGAGCTGAGGGAGGCTGGATCTAGGCTGACCCATGGGAAATGAGACAAGAAAATATTTTCTTCTGTGATCACCTAAAGTAAACCTGAAAAGGAAAGAACCTGGACTCTCCACCTAACTATGCTTAAAAGTCATAGAGCACCAATTAATGGAAACATTGGCTTTTTGGTTTTGTAACCAGATGCATGCAAGGATGCAGTGAACTTTAATGCTTTCTTAGTTTTCTTCAGATGAAGACACTGAGGCTAGAATGGACAAGCCACTGGACCAAGACAGAGTTGGATGAAAAAGGAAGGGATTTGGGGCTGTGAAATTGTGGTGTGGGGCTCCTTGTCCCCAGTGTGGGCCTTCTCTAACTTGTGCTCCTATGACACCCAGTGCACAACTGGGTCCTGATTTAATAACACATCTCTGAAATAGCCTCTTGGACTCCCAATCTGCTGCAAGATTAAGCTGATTGAGGTCTTGGGAGAATCCAGATGGCTGGTGTGCTTTCCCTAGGTTGTGTGTCCTGATTTGGGGGAACCACCACTTTTGAAAATTCTTTTGGGGTAGCTATGAATGAGCTCAGAGAGAAGGGCTGGAGCCTTCAGAATGTGGGCAGCATCCTTTCACTCCAGATTCAGGCTTCTTTCAGAGACTATGCTTGCACAGGCAGGAGAACCCTCCCCTGGAGTGGGGAGAGACTAGTTGTGAGGGAGAGGAATTCACTAGAAGGCCAAATGCTCAAGGACAACTGACAGTGGTACTTTTGCATCTCTAGGTCCCACAGATCCAGCCTTAAAGTAACTTCTTGGGAAGAGGAGTTAGATCTCCCCCCTCCACCTTTACTGCTTGCATGTTCCCCTGGGTGCTAAGTGTTAGGACTAGGGGCAAAGGAGGAATTAAGAATCATCAGAGCTCAGGAGCAAATTTGCATGGAGACCGCTCTTGCATCTTGAAACATGAAGAGGGGACATGGGAGTCTTAAGTGTCCTGTCCAAGTATTGGGGTCTCAGGAGGCAGAGCTCTGGGATCTCTTCACCATGGCCTTGGCTCCACTTCCCTTCTCACTCCTCACTTACGGCACAGGTGAGTGTCTCCAAGGAAGAGGTCATGTGGGTGCCTGGACTGACACTTCTGTCTCTCTCCACAGGTTCACCTCGGTCACCCTCTCTGCATTTCTCCTTCCTCTCTGGGTCTTTGGCCCAGTCTTCCCTGACCCAGCCTCCCTTCATGTCTGGGACTCTGAGACAAATCATTGCATCTCTTATGGTGGAAGAAGTAGCCGCACTGGAACTTATAGCCCTGTCTTCTGGCACCAACAATGTCTAGAGCAGCCACTATACTCCAGAGAGATGTTGTGAGTTCTCCTGCCTTCAGGGTTTCCAGCTCTATTCTCAGGCTCCAGGGCTGGCAACACAGCCTCCTTGACCATCTCTGGACTGCAGCCTGAGAGCGAGGCTGATTATCACTGATTGTTCCGGGACAGCCAGAGCATTTATCAGCAGGGCTCCACGCCCATTGGGAACTAAGATTAAAGCCTGCATTAAACACTCAGTGATCTCAGGGTCCTGGGGTCCAGTTCTGCATCTGGCTCTCTGCTCAGCAGGGAGCCTGCTTCCTCCTCTCTCTCTGCCTGCCTCTCTGCCTACTTGTGATCTCACTCTCTGTCAAGTAAATAAATTTAAAAAATCTTTAAACAAAACAAAACAAAACAAAACAAAACACTCAGTGTTTCAGAGCTTCACACCAACTAGACAGTCAGGCTGTGGTTTCTGCTGTCCTTTCTGCTCATAATCCCAGGGGGCATAGATGCTCTTTATGATGATGTGGGAAAGAGAAACTGTATGTCAGAGGACACATAGTTGTGTAAGAAATTACCACAAATCTAGTGGCTTGAAACAACACCCATTTACTACTCCACTTTCCCTGAATCGGCTTAGCTAGGTCCTCTGCTCAGGGTCTCCCCCACCCAATCAAAGTATTGGTTTGTACTTTTTACAAAGTACTTTGATTGATGTCC
Source organism: Ailurus styani (assembly GCA_002007465.1). NCBI lineage: Eukaryota > Metazoa > Chordata > Mammalia > Carnivora > Ailuridae > Ailurus > Ailurus styani. The sequence continues at coordinate 103,356 of LNAC01001697.1, forward strand.
CCTGACATCAATCAAAGTATGGTGGCTGCATTCTATTCCAAGAGCTCAACTGAGAATCTGCTTCCAAGTTAATTGGCAGAATTCAGTGCCTTGCTGGTGTATGGCTAAACTCTGGCCTTTTGAGGGTCTTTGGCTGTCAGCACTCGAGTTCCTAAAGGTGGCCCACAGGATCTTGTTTGCTGTTTGCTTCTACCTGACCAGCAGGGGGGACCTCTTTTTCCAGTTTGCTAAGAGGGAGTCTCCAAAAAAAATATTATTTTTAATTGAAGTATAGTTTATGCATAATATTATACTAGTTTCAGATGTACAACATAGTGATTTGACAGCTCTACACATTATGCTGTACTCACCACAAGTGTGACTGCCATCTGTCACCATACAAGGCTTTTACAATACCCTGTTATATTCCCTATGCTCTGCCTTTCATCCGCATGACTTATTCATTCCATAACTCAAGTCCTGTACCTCCCACTTCCTTTACCCATTTTGCCCCCGTCCCCAACCTTACTCCCCAGCAACCACCAGTTTGGTCTATGTATTTATGGGTCTGTTTCTGCTTTATTGTTGTTGTTGGTTTTTTTTGTTTTTTTTGTTTTTTTAATTTGTATTGTTTTTGTTTTCTTTTTAGATTCCATATACACGTGAAATCATATGGTATTTGTCTTTGTCTGACTTATTTCACTTAGCACAATGCCCTCTACATTGTAAGTGGCAAGAGCTCATCAAGAGGGAATCTTATATCATATAATGAATCATGGGAGTCACATCTGGCCATGGTTTCCATTTAATGTAACCTAATCAAGGAGAAACATCCCATCACCTTTGTCATATGTATTGATTAGAAGCAAATCACAGGTTCTTTCTAAATTCTAGGGGAAGAGATTATGCAAAAGTCACCACAGGGTGCATCTTCCACAGTCCTCAAACAAGGAGACTTCCAATTCATTTTTAAGGTCAAGTCCATTTTTAAAAAAATATTTTATTTATTTATTTGACAGAGAAATAGCAAGAGAGGGAGCATAAGCAGAGGGAGTGGGAGAGGGAGAAGCAGGCTTCCTGCTGAGCAGGGAGCCTGATGCGGGGCTGGGATCAAGAAGGTCAAGTCTGCAAGTTTTGCTGAGGGAACGGCAAGAAATGGGAGACTTTGGTCTTTTTTTATTATTGTTTTCATTATTATTTTTTATTATGTTAGTCATCATACAGTACATCATTAGTTTTTGATGCAGTGTTCCATGATTCATTGTTTATCTATAACACCCAGTGCTCCATGCAATATGTGCCCTCCTTAATACCCATCACCAGGCCAACTCATGCTTCCATGCCCCTCCCCTCTGAAATCCTCAGTTTGTTTCTTGGTGTCCACAGTCTCTCATGGTTCATCACCCCATCTGAGTCCTCCCCTTAAAGAAGATGTGGAGACTTTGATCTTAAGCTTTCAGTGTCCCTGCAGTCATACATTTTAGTTCATGGTCTTTAACCAGGGAAACATTCATGTGACTGACCACTGTTCTGCCTCATATTAGCCCCCTCCCCTCTGCTCTCTGATCACTGTCCTGAAACCAAGTCTCACACCTTCAAGCAATTTATTTCTTGGGATCTCTTTAGTACAAAGGGCTTCTATATGTCTCCAACTTTATATCTCTGTGAGGGCAGTTTTTCTTTAGACATTTCAACCAAAGAAACATATTGCAACAGATTGAATGCAGAAGTTGATGTGCACATCCAAATATTTTGCATTAAGCAAGACATTGAAAAGATTTGCAGAAATGTAAAAACAATGCAATACCTTATGAATTTTTTTCTAATTTTTGAATATAGTCCTATCTCATTTTTTGCACTTTGCAGATGATTTTGTTTTGTTTTGCTTTACAAATTGAAGTTTTGTGACCACCCTGCATTGAGCAAGACTATCTGTGCCATTTTTCCAATAGCATTTGTTCACTTTGTGTCTCTGTGTCACATTTTCATAATTCTCACAATATTGAAAACTTTTTCACCATTATTATATTTGTTGTGGTGAACTGCGAACAGTAATCGTGACTCACTGAAAGCTCACATGATGGTTAGCAGTTTTAACAATAAAGTATTTTTAATTAAGGTATGGACATTTTTAAAGACATAATGCTATTGCACATTTAATAGACTATAGCATGGTATAAATGCAACTTTTATATGCACCGAGAAACCAAAAAATTCATTTGATTGACCTTATTGATATTTGTGGTACTGATTTAGTGATATTCACTTTATTGCAGTGGTCTGGAACCAAGTCCACAGTATATACAAGATATGCCTTATGCTTGTACATAACAAAATATATATTTATTTACATGTACTTGACTTAGATTGTTATGCATAATTAAATTAATAAACCTTTTTAAAATGTTTCTCAGGGGTGCCTGGGTGGCTCAGTCGGTTAAGCTGCTGCCTTCGGCTCAGGTCATGATCCCAGGGTCCTGGGATGGAGTACGGCATTGGGCTCCCTGCTCGGTGGAGAGCCTGGTTCTCCCTCTCCCTCTGCCTGCTGCTCTGCCTACTTGTGCTCTCTCTCTCTGTCAAATAAATAAATAAAAATCTTAAAGAAATGTTTCTCAATTTTAATTAATCTGGTAAATGTTCAAAGATGTTATCCATGTGAAAAAAAAATTTGGGGGGATCCTCAGTAATTTTTAAGAATACAAGAAAGGGCTGGAAACAAGAAGTTTGAGAATTGCTAACTTGGGACAGTTGTTTACAAAACAATAAAAGCATGGTTTTCCTCAAGTGGTAAGATGTTTAGTGATGATTCTTTTCTTTATGTGTAGTTGTATTATTAGTGAGCCTCATGTAAGTCATTCCAACACAGAGTTTGTGAGTAGGGTCGTGATATCACCTCAGGTACATTTCAAGGTCCCTGTGGTAGCTGTGTGGTCCTTGTGGGAGACAGTGGCTTGCATCTGAGTGGCTTTATGGACATCTTGGAGGTAGGATCAGCCGGACTTGCTTTTGGAGAGGATTCAAGTCATAAGGGTAAATGAGAGGTCAAAGGTATCACTTGAAACTTTAGCTTGACATTGGGAAGAATTAGACAGAAGCAAATATGAAAACATATCTAAGAAGACTTTGGAAACTATATTAGATTTACAATGTCTATACTGCTAGGTGTAAAAAAATTATCAAGTACAGCTAAGCACATACAATATAATTCTCTTCACATAAAATAATATATGTAATATTTATTCATTTTCTTCTGTTCATTCAATAACTAGCTACCAATGCTTTCAATGGGCTTAGTAATATTGTGGCAGTACTGAGCAAAGAATTATAAACAGAGCATTAAAAATCTAGATCTTAATGGATTATGCCTAATTTATGCTGGCAAACACCCTTTGGGATGCATAATGATGTATCTGGAACATGGTCTCTAAAAGAGGAAGACTCTGGCAAAAATTTTGTTTTGAATTTTAATAATATATTTTATTATTAAATGTAGAACATATTTTGGGTTGTGACATATTCAAATATTATCATTTCAACACATAGTCAATATCTTAAAGGTCATTAGTGATACATTTTACCTTCATTTTTCTGGTACAAGATCTAAATCTTTCACAGTTCACTGCAATTCAGACACTAATTTTTTATCAGTAATGCTTGATCTGTATTTAGAGTTCATAAAATTTGGTTGAAAAAGCATATTCATTCACATACTCAAGTTGCTCCAAGTAATAACTGAATGATCATATTTTATTTTATTTTATTTTATTTTATTTTTTTTTAAAGATTTTTATTTATTCATTTCACAGAGGGAGAGAGATCACAAGGAGGCAGAGAGGCAGGCAGAGAGAGAGAGAGGGGGAAGCAGGCTCCCCGCCGAGCAGGGAGCCCGATGCGGGCCTCGATCCCAGGACCCTGAGATCATGACCTGAGCCGAAAGCAGAGGCATTAACCCACTGAGCCACCCAGGCGCCCTGAATGATCATATTTTAAATTTAGATTGAGTTAAATTAAAAATTGGATTCATCAGGTTTACTAGATTTATTTCAAGTGCTTAATAACCACGTGCAGCTACCATATTGGCATATTGGACATTGAGCCCCTGAGTATCTATTATGAACATCACAGCAGATAAGACAGGGATGAGCCAGACACAACCTATTTCTAAGGGTGGGAGAGAGGATGGTAGTATGGGTAGGTTTGTGGCCCAGGAGAAGCCATGGTAAATAGTGTGTTTACCTCTGTGTGGCAGCTGCCACACAGAGACACGGCAAAGAGCCCTTATTTGGGCACCAAGTTCCCTCACAACCATCCAGGGGCTCACTAAGGTCTGTGCTGAGCAGAGGTCTGTGGACTATGCCCAGTACCCAAGGAGTAGGAAGGTTAGGCTCGCTGGCATTTTCAACTTCTCCTGAGATTCCAATGACACTAAGAGATGAAGGAACGCTTTGCAATATGCATCTATACTATGAATGTTTCATACTGTTGTAGAACTCTTATATGAACTTGGACTTTCTTCTGGAGTCCTGTGGTTTTAGCTCTTTTTCCTTGGTAACCTCTGATCAACAGCACTTTCTCCCTGGGTCTCTGCCTCAGATCTATTTTGAAGCACATCTTTCAGCCACACCCTCCTGGCCAGGGCCATAGGAAGCAGGACACTGTGGAGGATCCCAGACTCAGAGTCTAGATCCAGATAGGGCAGTGAAAATGGTCAAAGCTTGGTGAACAGATAGGCATGACACTCACCCCACCCACCATCCCCACACAATATAATGCTCTTTTGAGAGGGGAGCCTGGTGGGATACCCAGCATTGTTCTGCCCAGCTGTGGACTTAGGAGGCAGCTTCTGGGTAAAATACTGCATTCTTGATTCATGGGTGACCCCTTTTCAATTCTGGCTTACCAAGGGCCTTGGTCCCAAACTTAGAAACTTGTTTTGTTCTCATTTTCAATTTCGGGGCTCAGTATGCCCCTCAATATACAAGGTTCTGGGATAGAAGCTCTGGAAGCAGCAAAGACACTGAGGATATCATGAGGTGTCCTGGCGCCAATGAGACCCAGGCACTGCCTCTAAACTCCTGATCGATGCTGTTGGTTCTTAGCCTTCTGGCATCTCAGATCATATTTCTGGCTCCAGGTCTAGCAACCTGCTTCCCTGACCATCTCTGGGTTCCAGACTGAGGTTGAGGCAGCTTATGAATATGTGTCATATTTGAGGACTTGTACTTAGCACAGTGCTCCAAACCTACCAAGGAACTGAGTACTAACTTTGCCCTGAGTTCATGGGATTCTTCCCTACTGTTATCCCTGATCCCTTGTGTACAGGGACATTTATGCCTCTGTGGCTGGATTTCTCTCTGAATTTTTCTCCCCGCTCATAATGAAGGTCATGAGGAATCCTCTGTGGGTCACAGGTTTCTGTGAAAACAAGCTCATCACTGCTGGGTCACAGGGTCTAGAAAATGAATGCTATCTGATGCATGAAAGACAGGAGCAGGGGACCCAAAGAGTCTTGTCTGGTGCATTCAAGATGCTGCCAGCACAAATTGATGACTAAGTGCCTCCTCTACCATGTGGACCTGGATCACAGGTGATACCCATGTATTCAACTTTGGTTTCACCACATTTTGTTCAAGATGATCCTTTAATGGGGTCATTCTTCAAATTTATTGGTGAAGCCCTGGTTACAAGAAAGCCTTAATTACTTAGCAGAGGGAATAAAGAGAAGGGCAGAGGGGACAGATGAGACCCTCCCTTTAGGATCTGTCTTCTTTGAACTGACACTAAAACAGTATTTCCTAGGGGAGTGATGGGAGAGAATTGGAGGGACAGACCCTCTGTTCAGTTGCCTTCCTGCAGACCCCAACCAGCTGTCCTTGTACCAAGCTTTGCACATTCACTGGCCTCTTCATTTCAGTGAAATCTTTGCCAGTTGGTTCCTTGGCCTCATCAGTGAAAAGTCAGCTGGTACGTTTGTCTGGTATGCCATCCTCCTCCCAGCTGGAATTCCAGTTATCCCACTAGGTGAAAGAAATGAAGAAACTGCCCCATTCCCATATATCATGAATGTTTGCTCAGTCCACTGTGGAACTTCTGAATAGATCTGGGCCTTCAGTAGATGCTTCATGCTTCTCATTTTCTCCTCCTGAAGCAGCAGCTATTTCACAGGGCCTGGCAGGAGAGGGCTCTCCTCTCCCTGCTGGTATCACATCCCAATCCCTGATCATTTGTCCTCTGTTTCCGTAACTCTGGCCAGAGGCTGGGCCTGACATCTTCACAGACATTGAGGGAGGAAAGAGTTGGAGGTTGAGAGGTGCCACCCAGGATTTCCTGGGGATTTCCCGTTGGCAACCCCTCCAAGCCTATGAGGGGAGGGATGAAAGTCCTTAAAAAAGAAACCCAGTAGGGACAAGTGTGAGAATGCATAAGTGACTTCCTAAAATATCTTTAGCTGTGGAAGGAAAACATCCTCTTGAGTTTCAGGTGACACTTATTTGAATGGGGAGCAATAGCTAGAGCCCTAAGAGCTAGACTGAGCAGAACAGGATTGCACCAGTGCATATTTATGGAACTTTCCTTTTCTTGGAGTTCTCTCTTTGTGGAGGCTTAAGCAGTACAAAGAGCCTCCCAAGTTTTCTTCAATACTGAACTTATTTAAAGAAAACAACAGGTCATTTAATAGTGACTTTTCAAAATTTGTTTCAGAGTGCTCCTGTTTCTGGAACATATCAAGGCATGACTGTGCAAAACAGACTATGAACAGCCCCTCAGAGTGTTTCCTGCACATGCACCTCAGTAGGGTTTGAAGGCTGATGTGGTGGCCTGAGTACTGATCCCCAAAGATATCGAGTTCTAATCACTGGAAGTTGTGAATGTTACCTTATATGGCAAAAGGGATTTGCAGATGTGATTAAGGATCTTGAGGTGGGGTCTCTGTCAGTTAATTTTATGTGTTGACTTCACTGGCCAAGGGGAGCCCAGATTCAACATGATTTCCTGGTGTGTCTGTGAGAGTGTTTCCAGATGAATTCCAGGGCTTAGCATTTGAAATCATGGACTCAGGAGAGTGGGTTGCCCTTCCCCTGTGGGTAGACATTTTCCAATCCACTGAGGGCTAAAAGAGAACAACAGGCTGAGGAAGGAGGTATTTGACCTTTATTTTTTCCTGTCTCACTGTTGAGCTGGGACATCTCATGTCAACTCCTTCTGTTCTCAGACTGGGATTTGCTACATCAGTTCCTCTGGTTCTTGGGTCTTCAGCCTCAGACTGAATCACACCAGCTTTCCAGGGTCTCCAGCTTGCAGACAGTTGGACTTCCTAACCTCCACAATCACATGAGCCAATTCCTCATAATCATATATTTATGTGGATCTATGTATCTCCTATTGGCTCTTCCAGAGAACCCTGACTAATACAAAGGGAATTATCCTAGATCATCTGATGCCCCATAAATGTAATCATGAGTGTCCTTTTAAGAGGAAGGTGGACGCAGACTTGTGGACAAAACAGAAGAAAGAGATGTGAGCACAGAGCAGCAACTGGCACCATGTAGCTACCAGCAAGGAACGCTTGTGGCCTCTAGTAGCTGGAAGAACAAGGAATCTGATTCTCTCCTGGAACCTCCAGAAGGAGCCAGCCCACCTGACTCTTTTCTTGCAGCCCTGTAAGCCTCATTTTGGAATCTGGAATCCCAGAACTGTAAGAAAATAATTTTCTATTATTTTAAACTCCTAAGTTTATGGTAAGTTGTTACAGTGACAGTAGGAATGTGATACAGCTGGGTACCATTTTGAGATCTCCTCCAAGAATCATGCCCTTTTAATTTGTACCGTATAAGCTTCCTTTGTTTCCATGCCCTCCCAATGATAAACCTTGGGTGTAGAGAGAATGAGTCTTTAATATTCTTCAGTGAATTCATTTTGGTTTTATAGGTTACAAATTATGTCTAATTCAAATTATCATTTCTTAATTTGAAACCAAGTACTTACTTTTGTATCATGACAAATTGTGTGGGCAAATTATTATAGAATAAATTAAATAGGATAGTGATTACTGTACCTTGGAATGACTAAAAATCCCTCAGTAATATATCACTCTGGTTACATCTTGCAGGAAGCACCCAGCACCTTCCATTTATTTCCATGGGTCCTCTCCCTTGTGGACCCCAATCAATGGGGATTGGCCCTCAATCCAGCACAACTCCCAGTCTGGTGGGAGGCCTCTGACACTGTTATTCACCTATAGGCATTTTATTGTTATTATTCAGCCTCTGAGACTATGCTGATTTCAAAACATGCCTATAACAACAGACACATGATTTTTTAAATCTCTTCCCCCCAATATCTGAGGGTTTTCCCCAATTGACCAGGGGTTCACATGCTTGTAGTTTCTAAATATGTTGTATGTTATAGTGGAAATGTTTTGTGTCTTTCCTGCTCCATAGCACTTCCCATTCCTAGCCTTTATAGGAACCTATTGACTGAGAGAAGTGGAAGTTACCATTTGCTGATGGACCAATGATGTGGACGCTATGAGTGGACCAGATCCTGTGAAAATCATGTCACCCCTGATGCTGGAGGTACAGACAGTCCTGACCTGCCAGTGCTCTCCTGAAACTGACTTCCTAGGAGGGATTTGCCCTCTCAAAGTCACACTCCTTCCGAGCCTGTATGTAGTGACTGGCAGATGCACCAATAGATAGTCCAGGTTGTCCTGCTGCAATGGGGAGCACTGAAGGACCAACCAAGTTTCAGACCGCCCCCTCCCCTGGCCCCACCCGAGAGTTGGCTAGGACTGCACCACAGCCCTGACTCATCCCAAAGCTGGGATTCGTCTATGCTTACCTCTGCTCTAGAGCTCCCCATGGGGAAGGCTGGGATTTTCTCACTGCTGCTCTGAGTTCAGAGGGTCAAGCTCTCCAATCCTCCTTTGAGTTCCTTTTCCCTTTTCAGAGGACACATCTGCACTGCTGTCTGTAGTCTCTCCTTGCTGACTTCTGCTCTCTCTCCTCTTTATTATTCTTAGGCACTGTCTTCCTTTCATCTCCTGAGCATCTCTCTCTGACTTGGTGAGTGCCCCAGGTTGAGGCTGAAGTGTCACACCACTGGGTCTCTGTCCCTGATGCTGCTCCTTCTCTTCCCTTGCATGGAGTAGGGGTGATGACAATAGCACTCCCCAGTAATTTTATGTGCTCACTTCCACCTTAGCATCAGTGTCCAGGGAGACACAGCCTACACACATAGGCTCAGGAGGGAACCAACTAGCTTGGTTTGCCTGAGACTGATGGGTGTCTCAGGACAGGGAGCATTCAGGCCTAAAACTGGGACAGGCTTGGGTTATTCTGTGTGCAGAACTGTCTGAAAAAGGGGACACAGAAGTGGGATTCTGGAGCAATGAAATCCCAGTTGGGGGAGTGGAGATGGGAGCACACAGAGCAATGTAGCTCAAATTTTTACTGGAGGTGAATAGGGATGATTTACCTGTAGGAGGAAATGCAAAAGCAGGGCCATGTGTCCAGCATTTGAGAAATATAAACAGAAAAGTACTTTTAAGGAATGTGGGGACAACACTACTGCTTCCACTGTAGTGAGTGTTGCTAACTGCAACTGATAATTTACAAAAATAAAAAGGCCGGGAGTAAAAATCATCAAGGACAAGCTAAGAGTGAAAGCCAAAAATCCTCCTTGTTGGTTGAAAAATACTTTTATCTGCACAAACAGAAGTCAGGGAAAGCTGAGGCCTGAACTTAGTCTTAAGATTAGCAGACCTCCAGAAAACAGTGACTTTTCTACTGGGCAGCTTTGCTATGCCCCAGTCAGGGCCCTGAATGGATAACTATAGGATCCTGAGTCACAAGAAGGGGCTATGTGACTCCAAGCACCCAAAAGTCTTAAATCAATATTTCCCCTGTTATATCCAAGCTGACAGAAGTGACCCCCTCTTAATAATTAGGGCCCATCCTTACCTTCCAAACTTTGCTTGAACAAGGGGCAGAAGCTTGTGCCCTGTGAAATAATACTCACCACTCCCAGCAACCGGGAATCCATCCCTTCCTGCCATGTAGGCTTGTGGGCCAATAAGTATGATTTGTTACCACAAAACCTGGACAGGAGTGTGCAGGGCCTGTTAGGGGGGATTAGGAACTGCAGAATCAGCCAACACATATGCTAAGACCTAGAAGACCATGCACAGGACTGGATTGTGAGAGTGAAGGATCAAGGAGCAAAATATCAGATTGGATGAGGGAAGTTTAATTATTAGAAGCACTCTCAACTGGCAAGGCGGTTGAGACAGTCTGTAAACTCTCTGCCAGGATGACAAACCTTAGAAAACCAAGAAAATGATGGCTTCAGAAGCATCTAGGAGGAGTGGCTCTACCAGGCAAGGCTGGACAGCTTCCTAGGGGAGGTGATCCTCAGGAGGGCCTGGCTGACACAGTATTTACTTGAGCAAGAAAGAATGTGCTGCCAGAGAAGCACCAGCATCTTCGAGAAATTCAGTGGGTGGCTCTCCTCTTGGTCAGGACAAGATGGGGGAGACAAGGAAGGAAGGAAGAGCCTCAGCAATAGCAATAGGGAATAGCAAGACCCAGAAAGGACAGAACATGTTGACGTAACTTAACTATAGAAGTCAAGTGAGTGGTAAAGGGGGAGGTACCAGCAAGGACACCTGACCTTGGAGGGTGTTGAAAATAGTCAAGAATACAGAGCCCGTCAGGACAAGACAGATGGGCCCACAAGAAAGGTATGGTTCATCCTGTGATCAGAACAAGTAGGGAAGGGGGTCAGGAGCCTGAGAGCCAACCCCAATAATAAGTTTCCTAGAAAGCTGGACCTGCAATGTCATAATTCTGGAGTAAAATACTGACTTCCTGTATGAGTTCCCTGTGGACACTGTGATGAATCACAGACTAGACAGCAATCATCAAGAGAAAGTTAGTCCCTCACAGTTCTGGAGGTCAGAGGTGTGAAATTACCAACACTGGGCCTGCAGCAAGCTGTCACTGGAGGCCATACTCCCTCCAGATGCTCTAAGAGTGGATCCATTCCTTGTCTTTTCCAGTTCTGGAGGTCACTACTCCTAGTCACTATTGACTTGTGGCTCCATTCCTCCAATGTCTGCTTCCCCCTTCATATGATCATCTCTTGTGTGTGTGTGTGTGTGTGTGTGTGTGTGTGTGTGTGTGTGTGTGTTTCACGTCCCTGTGTCTCTCTCATAGGAACACTTGTGATGTAATTTATGGCCCACCCAAATAATCTAGGAACTCTCACCATCTGAAGATCCTTAATTTAATCATATCTGCATAGGACCTCTCTCCAAATGTGATAACAATTACTGGATTTGTAAAATGATTATACCTATTATCTTTGGGACCACATTCATCTCTGACTCCCCACATACAAATTTGTGTAAAAAAAATCACATATCTCTTCATGGGTGGAACCAGAGTCTGAGATTGTACAGACAGGGCTCCCCTCTGACAAGGGGTCCTTGAAGCTGGACCCTCAGGCTGAGTTTCCTTTGAGTTCTGTCCAGATTCTTCTTACCTGCTGAGAAGACAAAATCCTTCCAGGGTTCCAGAATGTCCTCAGTTTCCCTCCTCCTGAGTTTTATGTCAGACATTTAAAAACTCCAAAATGTTTTTTCTTTGCCTCATTTCTCTCCTGCATGTCTAATACAAGGAGGAGCTTCAATTTTTATCCAACATTCTTCTTGCTCTGAACTGAGGCTTCCAGGCAGTGATCCATTGACAAGGATCCCTGGATAAGCTGGTGGTACTGATCAGGGGAGTGGGGTAGATGACAGATTCCACTCTAGGTGGAACTTCAGGAACTGATCCATGGAACATGGAGTGGATTACATGGAATATCAGGGGTGGAGAGTGGAGAACAAATTCCATTTGAGAAGGAGAGGGATGAAGGGTGGAAGAGAAGCTGAGTAGATTCTCTTCTCTCTTCCTCCTTATCCTTGCTGTTGGACTGTCCCAGCTAAGCCACTGGGGGCCAGCAAGAGCCTAGATTTGGGGAGTGCAATGACCTCCCCCTCAACCCTCCCAAGGTCCTGTTGAGTTTTCTTCAGGTCCATGGTAAATTCCAAAGGCTTCTTTCTCCTCAGTCATTCCTAAGGGGAAAAACTTTTAAGTCCCTTGTCCCCACTCTGTCCCATCTCCACACAGGACAGCAAATACCCCTAGGACTCAGTCCCAGACCAAATCTCAGGCCACTGCAGAGACTAGGGACAGAAAGGTGTATGAACATCCACCCTAAGGAAAGGTGGAGAGGGAATGCCATATTCCCAGCCAGGCTTTGGTTTCTGGAAAAGGGGTTACTGGAGCTTTTCTCAGTTCTGCCAGAAACCTCTGCTCACTCTTTTCATTCAGAGCAGAGATGAATAAGCCCTCAGCCTACTCTGCAACCAGAATTATATTCTCCATGAAAGGGTAAAGTGGCAAAGAGCAGGTCCTCTACTCCTTCCCTCCTCCAAGCCATGGGTGACTGCAGAGAGAGACCAAGAGAATAAATTCAGAGAACTGGATGTGGTGTTTGACAGGATAACATATGACAAAACTGCATCTCTATTTGTAGTTTCAAACCCAGCTAGGATATTTTTTTCTAACATGCCTGAGTACAGCCGGGAAATTCTTTGGGCAAATACATTAGGTCAGGAAGCAGCAAGATGGCAGAGGAGTAGGAGACCGATTATCATCAGGTCCCAGGAATTCACCCAGAGAGCTATCAAACTATTCTGAACACCTACAAATTCTACATGAGATGAAAGAGAAGAAGAGCAGCAATTGTAGGAACAGAAAATTGACCACACTCTGGAAGGTAGGACGTGCAGAGAAGTGAATCTGAGGCGACGGAAAGATAGACCCCAGGGGGAGGGGCTGGCTCCCGGCAAGGGAGCGAGCAGCGGAGCACAGACTCGGAACTGTTAGAAGTCGGCTCCACTGAGGGACGACGCCCCAGAGGCCAAGATGGGGGTGAAGCCCCCGCAGGGACAGTGTGGTCTCAGGACCCAAGGGGACACAAAAAGACCAGGGGTGGCTGAGCACGACCAAGCTCCCAGGTATCAGAGAGAAGCCAACGAGAGAGAGGGAGCTGAGCTGAGAAGGGGTCTCTCATCTCGGTGATACCTTGGGCTGTGATCTGAAGCACAGCCGGGCCACTGATCTGTGAGCTGGGACACCTGGAGAGCGGCACACCTGGAGAGACCCCCTACTTCCTCCTCCAAGAAGAGCAGCAAGGGAGCGGTTGCAGGAATCTGCCGGGTTCGGAGATTCTAAACGGGACTGCGTCAGAGAGAGAGAGAGACGCTCAGTCACAGGCCGGGTGAGCTCGGAGAGTGGCCAGAGACCAGGAGATGGGAGGGATTGTTTTTCTCTGAGGCACACTGAGGACTGACCCCCAAGCTCTCAGCTCCTCCGGGTCGGAGACTGGGAGCCGCAATTTTCAGTCCCATCCTCCAGTGAGGTACGGAAAGCCTTCAGGGAACAAAAGCTCCCGAGAGCGAACCCCAGCTGATTACTCAGCCTGCCCCTGGCCCATGGCGGTGGGAGTCCACCTCGGGCAGAGACACTTGAGAATCACAGCAACAGGCCCCTCCCCCAGAAGACCAGAAAAAAACATCCAAAGTCAAGTTTGAGATTGCTGAGAATTGTGGAACTCTGGAGCTAGGGGAAAGCAATGCAGAAAATTCAAGGCTTTTTCCCCATGATTCTTCAATTGTTCAAAATAAAATTCATTGAATTTTTTTTCTTGGAATTTTTTCTTACTTTTTTCTTTTAAATTTTTTCCCTTTTCCTATTTTAACGTTCTTAACTCTTACACATTATCAATACTTTTTAATCTTTCTTTAATTTTCATTGTTATAATCATATTTTATCCCTTCATTGTATTTAACCTTATTTTTATATACTTATACTGTTCAATTCACCAGTCTAATAGATAGATAGAGATAGAGATAGAGATAGATAGAGATAGAGATAGAGATAGAATCATAGACAGACATAGATATAGAAACAGAAATAGATAATATAGATATAGATCTAGGATTTTGTTTCATTTATTATTGTTTTGTTTTGTTTTTGAATGATTTTGTTTTTTTGTTTTTTTTTTAATTTTTTCCCTCTTTCTTTTCTCCCCAGTTCCAGGTCTCTTCAGCGTAAGTTAGTGTATATTTCTCTGGGGTCATTGCTACCCTTTAGTATTTGGTTCTCTCATCCATCTATTCTTATCTGCATAAAATGACAAGGCAGAAAAAAATGAACACACAAAAAAAGAACAAGAGACAGTAATGATGGCTAGGGATCTAATCAATGTGGACATTAGTAATATGACAGAACTAGAGTTCAGAATGACGATTCTTAAGGTGGTGGCTGGGCTCAAAAAAACCATGGAAAATAATAAAGAAGCCCTCGCTAAAGAAATAAAAACTTTCCTGGAGAAATAAAAGAACTAAAATCTAACCAAGCTGAAACCTAAAAAGCTATTACTGAGGTGCAGTTGAAGATGGAGGCTCTCACTGCTAGGATAAATGAAGCAGAAGACAGAATTAGTGATTTAGAAGACAAAATGTCAGAGAAAAAAGAAGAGGATGAAAAGAGAGACAAACAACTACTGGACCATGAGGGGAGAATTCGAAAGATAAGTGATACCATAAGATGAAACAATATTAGAATAATTGGGATCCCAGAAGAGGAAGAGAGAGAGCCGGGGGCAAAAGGTATATTGGAGCAAATCTTAATACAGAATTTCCCTAATGTGGCAAGGGGAACAAGCATCAAAATCCAGGAGGCACAGAGAACCCCCCTCAAAATCAATAAAAATAGGTCCACAACCCATCATCTAATAGTAGAAATTACAAGTCTTAGTGACAAAGAGAAAATATGAAAGTAGCTCGGGACAAGAGGTCTATAACATACAATGGTAGAAATATTAGACTGACAGCANGGGCATGGTATATTCAGAGCACTAAATGAGAAAAATATGCAGCCAAGAATACCGTATACAGCAAGGCTGTCATTGAAAATAGAAGGAGAGATAAAAATCTTCCAGGACAAACAAAAACTCAAGGAATTTGCAAAGACCAAGCCAGCCCTATAGGAAATATTGAAAGGGGTCCTCTAAGCAAAGAGAACCTAAAAGAAACATAGACCAGAAAGGAAGAAACACAATATACAGTAACAGTCACCTTACAGGCAATACAATGGCTCTAAATGTATATCTCTCAATAGTTACTCTGAATGTAAATGGACTAAATGCCCCAACTAAAAGACACAGGGTATCAGAATGGATAAAAAAACAAGACCCATCGATATGCTGTCTACAAGAAAGTCATCTTAGATGCAAAGACACCTCCAGATTTAAAGTGAGGGTGTGGAAAACAATTTACCATGCCAATGGACAGCAAAAGAAAGTTGGAGTGAAAATCCTTATATCAGATAAATTAGATTTTAAGCTAAAGAATATCATAAGAGATGAGGAAGGA
>LNAC01001698.1:0-118461 GCA_002007465.1 Ailurus styani
TTGGTGAATGCTGTGAAAGATGTAAGCCTGATGATTCACAGACTTGTACCCCTTGGGCAAAAAAAAAAAAAACTTCACCGTGGAGGGATAGAGGGTACACACCTCCACATCATAAAGACCATCTATGAAAAACCTACAGCGAATATCATTCCCAATGGGGAAAAACTGAGAGCTTTTCCCTTCAGGTCAAGCACATGACAGGGATGCCCATTCTCATCACTATTGTTCAACATACTACTAGAATTCCTAGCTCGGCAATCAGACAACCAAAAGAAGTAAAAGGCATCCAAATTGGCAAAGAAGAAGTCAAGCTCTCACCCTTGGCAGACAATAGGATACTTTCTGTGGAAAATCCAAAAGACTCCACCCCAAAATGGCTAGAACTCATCCAGGAATTCCATGAAGTGGCAGGATATAAAATCAAGGTACTGAAATCCCTTCCATTTGCCTACAGCAACAATGCGACAGAAGAAAGAGAAATTAAGGAGGCCATCCCATGTAGAACTGCACCCAAAACCATAAGATAGTTAAGAATCCATCGCATCGGGCGCCTGGGTGGCTCAGTAGGTTAAAGCCTCTGCCTTCGGCTCAGGTCATGATCTCAGGGTCCTGGGATCGAGGCCCACATCGGGCTCCCTGCTCAGCGGGGAGCCTGCTTCCCCCTCTCTCTCTCTCTGCCTGCCTCTCTGCCTCCTTGTGATCTCTCTCCCTCTGTGAAATAAATAAATAAAATCTTTAAAAAAAAAAAAAAGAATCCATCGCATCAAAGAGGCAAAGGATATGAACTCAGAAAACAATAGAATAGTCATGACAGTAATAGAGGAAGACACAAAGAAATGGAAAAACGTTCCATGAAGAAAAAACATTGTGAAAATGTCTATGCGACCTAGAACAATGCACAGATTCAATGCAATCCCTGTCAAAACACCGTCTACATTTTTCACAGAACTGGAATGAATAATCCACAGATTTGTAGCAGAAAAGACCCCAAATAGTCAAAGGAATGTTGACAAAGAAAACCAAAGGTGGTGGCGACCCAATTTCAGACTTCAAGCTCTATTACAAAGCTGGAATCATCAAGATGGTAGGATACTGGCACAAAAACAGACCAATAGATCAATGTAACAGAATAGAGAAACCAGAAATGGACCCTCAACTCCAGGGTCACCTCATCTTCCTCAAAGCAGGAAAGACTATCCAATGGGAAAAACAAAAGTGTCTTCAATACATGGTGCTGGGAACACGGGACAGCCACATGCAGAATAATGAAACTGGACCATTTCCTTATACCATACACAAAAGAGAGACTCCAAATGGAGGGAAGACCTCGAGGTGAGACAGGAATTCACCCCAAACCTTGAGGAAAACAGAGCCAGCACACTTTTTGACCTCAGCCAGAGCAACTTCTTGCTATACACGTCTCCAAAGGAGAGGGAAACAAAAGCAAAAAGGAACTGTTGGGATTTCACCAAGATAGGAAGATTTTGCACAACAAAGGAATCAGCAACAAAACCAAAAGACAACCAACAGAATGAGAAAAGATATTTTTCAAATGACATATCAGATAAAGGACTAATATCCAAAATCTAGAAAAAACTTACCAAACTCAACACCGACAGAACAAAGAATTGAATCAATAAGTCAATCAGAGAAAGACAATTATCATATGATCTCTCTGATATGAGGAACTTGAGGGTCAGGGCGGGGGGTCGTGGGGGGTAGGGAGGGAAAAATAATGAAACAAGATGGGATGGAGAAGGAGACAAACCATAAGAGACTCCTAATCTCACAAAACAAACTGAGGGTTAATGGGGGGTGGGAGGGTAGGGATAGGGTGGATGGGTTATGGACATTGGGGAGGGTTTGTGCTTTGGTGAATGCTGTGAAAGGTGTAAGACTGATGATTCACAGACCTGTACCCCTGGGGCAAATAATAATTAATAATAATAATAATAATAATAATATAAATTAAAAAAGAAATAGGCCAAAGCTATGAACAAATATTTCTGCCAAGACGACATCCAAATCGCCAATAGACACATGAAAACATGTTCAACATCCATCAATATTAGGGAAATACAAATCCTATCCATAATGAGACACCACCATACACTAGTCAGAATAGCTAAAATGAACAAGGCAGGAAATGACAGGTATTGGTGAGGATATGGAGTAAAGGGAACCCTTTTCTACTGTTGATGGGAATGCAAGCTGGTGAAGCCACCCTGGAAGCCAGTGTAGAGGTTCCTCAAGAAGTAGAAAGTAGAGTTCCCCTACAACCCTGCAAGTGCACCACTGGGTATTTACCCCAAAGATACAAATGTAGTGATCTGAAGGGACACCTGCACCCCAATGTCTATAGCAGCAATGCCCACAACAGCCAAAGTATGCAAAGAGCCCAGATGTCCATCGACACATGAATGGATATATATATATATCACTGAATATTAAGGAGCCATCAAAAAATGAAACCTTGCCATTTGCAATGACATGGGTGGAACTAGAGGGTATTCTGCTAAGCGAAATAAGTCCATCAGAGGACAATGATCAGGGGATCTCACTGATATGTGGAATTGAAGAAACAAGACAGAAGATCATAGGGGAAGAGAGGAAAAAAGGATGCAAGATAAAACCAGAGAAGGAGTCAAAGCCTAAGAGACACTGAATCTCAGGAAACAAACCTGAGGGTTTCTGCAGGAGAGGGGGGTGGGGTAATGGGGTGGCTGGGTGATGGGCATTGGGGAGGGTATGTGCTGTGGTGAGCACTGTGTGTTGTGTAAAACTGAAGGATCTCAAACCTGTACCCCTCAAACAACACATTATAGGAGCATCGTAAAGAAGTGAAAGAAAAACATTTAGAATACAAATGTAAACTTAGTAAAAGTAAATAGAGAAATAATCTCACTGATAAGCAAGCAAGCAAGCAAACAAGCAAACAAACAAGCGATTAAGTGACATGGAATCATCACACTCCAATTTCAAGATAGATTACAAAGCTGTTGTCATTCAAACAATATGGTACTGGCATAAAAATAGACACATAGGTCAATGGATCATGGCAGAAAGCTCAGAAATTAATCATCATAGTACTGTGCTCAGTTTATTCAAGAGTATATAAAAGGTCTATTTAAACTTAGTTCTGATAGAATCATTAACTCTGAATGGGAATGAATAATATTTATGTCCTGTTCCAACACTTGCTTCCAATAAAGGCATTTCTTAAAACATGCTATTTTATAGAAATAGATATTATGAAATAAGGATGACTTAGAATCCACATTTTTAAGAGAAATTAAATTCACTTTAATAAACCTACCATGGAAGAGGAAATCTAGAATCCAACAACGCAACTAAGAACATCACAAAAGAAGACAATCAGACACCATATGGTATCTGATGGAAGAATATAATACTACTTGAGTAGTTCTGCATTCTGAAAGGAAAAATACGTTCCCAACAAATAAACTGTAAGACAGACAGAAAGGAAGAGAGAGAGAGAGAGAGAGAGAGAGAGAGAGAGAGAGAGAGAGAGAGAGAAAGGAGCCTCAGAAATGAACCCACATGTGTATGGTCTTAACTTTATGACACAGCAGCAGAAAATATACAATGGGGAAAAGATTGTCTCCTCTGTGAATGGTAATGGGAAAACTGGACACTAAATGCAGAAGAATGTGATTGGATCACTTTCTTACACCACACATAAAAATGATGAATGGATGAATGACTTGAACATAAGAACTGAATCCACAAACCTCCAAGAAGAAAACACAGGTAGTAAGTTTCTCGATATTGGTTTTGGTGAAGTCTTTTACATCAGACGCCAAAAGCAAAGGCAATAAAAGCAAAGCTAAACAAATGGAACGACATCAAACTGAAATTTCTACAGGACAAAAGAAACCATCCAACCCTTCAAAGGCAACCAACCCAGGGAAAAAAAAAGTATCTGCACATGGTATGTGCGAGGAGAGGCTAATATCCCAAATACAAAAAACACTCTTTCCAATCCAAACAACAACTGAATAAAAAGTAGGCAGAATATGTGAATCGATAGTTTCCAAAGATGGCATACAGGGGGCCAACAGACACAGAAATATTTGTTCAACCTCACGAATGATCATCAGGGAAACACAAGGCCAATCCACAATCAGCTATCACCTCACAACTGCTGGAACGGCAATTGTCCCAGAGACAGACACCAGGGGTGGTCAAGGGTGTGTACACAAGGAGACCCCATGAACTACTGGTGGGAATGGAAATTTGTGCAGCCCCTGTGACCAATGCTATGGAGGTTCTTGGAAAAAAAACTAATACAACTACCACATGACGCGGTAATTGCTCTCCTGAGTATCTCTTTGGAGAACACAAAAACAATCCCTCAAAAAGAGAGAGGCACTCCCATGTTCACTGCAACATTCTTCACAATAACCAGACATGGAAACATCGACCTTGGGAGTGTGATGCTAAGGAACTCATACACAGTTAGACACACACGAGAGGCTTTCAGGGACATTCCACATGAAATCCAAAAAGTACTGAATGCAGACATACTGAGAACAGATTGGTGGTTGCCAGATTCAGGGAAGGGGAGAAAGGGGTGAAGGTGGCCAAAGGTGCCATGTTTGAGTGATCAAATCTGCAAGTCATGGAATGTTCTGTGCCTCATGGAGACTAAAGTTAACCCTGAAGGATGGGGTACAGGCTCCCCTGCTATCTGAAAGTACAGTGTTCCTAGGAAACCTTTCACAGCATAACTGGTGTAAACTGAAAAGGGAATTACCATTCATTTCTACAGAAAAATGAGTGGGCATGCTCAGACATCAAAAGTTCTGTCTCTTCAGCTCTTCTCAGGCCTCAGGACAAAACATCCTAACAGATGCCCAAAAGAAATGGAGATAAAGCACAGCAGATGGTCACAGACACAATTCAAAGTGCTGGCGGCTGGAAGCGGAGAGCAGTGCCCAGGAAGGAGCTGGCTGGGGTGCATGCCGCCTCTGCAGTGGTTCCCCACAAAACAGATGCTGAATGTGATGCCCACTTTTGGACTTTTTTCCCAAGAGGGAAATCCTCTTCAGGTTTCTCCCTGTTACTGGTGCTGGGTAATAATGTAGATCTTTCCAAAAAGCCAAGTGTCTTCCCATGAACTTTGAGAAAAGTGGGGGAGACATGTGCATGAAAGTTACTGAGGGGGTAGAAGTTCAAAGTTTTCCCAGGCACAAACAGCAGCAGATCCACTGTGAAAGGCCCCTTCCTCAGCGGGTGGAATACAGACTAGCTGCTACCCCCAGAGACCTCCTTTCAGCTAGCTCATGACAACCAACAAAAGCTGGGAGTTACCTCAATTCCTCCTTTCCCCCATTCCCAGTCTCAAACTAATTGGCAAATCCTGTGAGCTCCATCTTCAATAGGTACCCAGAATAGGACTCACCCATCCTTCCAATTCCACCTGTCTGGTCCACACTGGAGCCCGTATCTTACCCAAGTTCCTGGAAAAGCTTCATCATTGACCTCCCTTGCCCATCCTCAACCCTGGGTCATCTGTTCTCAACACTGTAGCCAGCAAGGCCCAGTGAAACAGGGTCCCATAAAGTCATGGCCCTGCCATGGCTTTCTGTCACCCTACTGTCACCTCCCTGAAGTCATGTCCTATTCTGTCTCCTGGGGCCACAGGGCCTATTTGCTGCTCCTGGACATATGTGATATGCTTCTACCCCAGGGCCTTGCCATATGCTTTCCCTGCCTTTTAGAAGGCTCTTGATGTTATAGCAATTACCTTCTTTAGAACTTGGCTCAAGCATCACCTTCCTAGTGAAGTCCCACCTAGTCCCTCTGTGAATAGCAAGCACAACCACCACCTCCCCTTCAGCACCCCAGCCCTGTCTCCTGCTTTTTATTTCCAGAGAAGTTATCACAGTCACCAGTTCATCTCAGCAAGGGACAATGAAGGCCTCCTCGGATGGTTGCACTATTGACTCCCTCCGATTTCCCAGTCCAGATGCCTGGTGGAAAAGGGGACCAGAGTTCTTGCACATCCAGGATGCCTGGGACAATGGGAACACTGAAGACCATCAAGAAAATGAGCCCTAAGAGGAATCCACTTGCACATGAAACCTGAAACCAGACACCTTCCTCAAATACAGGGGAGCATACACACTTCCTCCCCTTGCCTGATGTGCTCATCTGAGAAAGCTAAGCAGAGAAGCATCCCAGGGTCCAAATCTCCCTCTGATCAAGGTCCTGGGAAACAGACATCTCTCCTCCCTTCATCAGCCATCTGTGATTGACATCCGGCATCCTCCCATGCTGGGGCAGAATGGTGCACCTGTCACTCTTTCCTGGGACGTCATCACAAACCAGGTTTTGCTGCACAGTTTTCAGGAAGGAACCAGCAGCAGCAGGTTGCCCAGGTTCAGTCACAGTCTCACACATCAGGCCCCATGGGGGACTAAAGCCTCAAGGAGACTGGTATTCTGTGTTTTCTTGGAATCTAATGGTAGGAGCTGAGATTTCAGTTCCAAATGAAAACTGGCCTCTTCCACACAGCACGGGAAAGTGGAGGATTTCTCAGGGGTGTGGCTCTGGAAGAAGTGCTGTGCTGGCTGAATTCACAGACACAAGGCAGAGGACACCTGTGGTGCCTCATCTGGACAAGAATCAATCATGCTGCCTGTGGGCTACTTCCCACCAAATCCCCTGCTGAGACGAAGGCTTGAGAACCCAAGAGGAAGCCACTTTTGCATCACATCTGCCACAGGAGGGCTGGCCAGGGAGCAAAGCCATGTCCCTGGAGCAAGTTCCCTGCCCATCAAGAGCAATGGCCCACCACTACAGCCTCCCAATCTCCCAGATATCTGATCTGACTACCCTGCCAGGCTCACACCTGCTAACACTGTGACTCCTAAGACCCAGAGACTGCTTTCCACCACAGCTCAATGCTACTTAGGGAGAAGCAAACTCCAGTTTCAGATATGTATTCATCATTAGCCCTGGAATCCCCTGGGTTGGTCTACACGGGACCACCCAGCTGTCCCTTCCAGATCATTCCTCAAGTGCCCTAGGGTTTCAAGCCACCTTCAAGCTGGCCTTCAAAAGGCATGAATGGGTCTGATGAGGCAGACCAGCCGAGTGACTCTGTTTGTGGGAAACTCAGACAACATCCTCCCTGAACTCCAATGCTTTCAAGTCCATGCTTCAAACCTTCCCTCACTGGGCACGTAGCACCATTCCAGCATGAACACTGCTCTTTCAAATCTCTTATCTCCCATTCCTTCAAATCAGAAACCAAGCTCCAGTCACCACTCTATTTTCCCTTCAGAGAGGTAAGGAAACGGATAGAATAAAATGCTACATGTGCACAGCACATTTCTATCCAAATAGAATTCCTTGTTCTTTCTCATACAGGCAGCCCTACATTACCCATACTAATGGGAGATACCACAAGTTCAGTCCTCATATATACATTGGACCTTATGTTTTTGCTTTTGATATTTGTATCTTGAAGTCAACGTCTAGATTGCTTTCTTAAAATAACAAGAATAATAATGACGTGGTCACATAATGGTCTGGATCTCCATAACCAGACAACATGGCTCTGGTTCAGATAAGGATGAAGAAGCTACCTCTTCCCAGGAGGCAAAGCCCACACCCTCAGGGATCCTGACATGTATTGCGGATGATGAGTTCCTTTGCTCCATTGAGTTGTCTGAGTGCAAAGGATACAGGCACCCTCCAGGGTTCATTCTGTTTTCTTCATCAATTCCCCAGTTCAAGTCACAAGTGATTCACCAGGTCAAGGTTTCATAGCCCAGGATGGGCCACCAGGTGAACAGTATCTCCTCCATGCCAGGGAAGGCTAATGGCTTTGTGATCCACTGGAAGCACAATGAGCCACTCCCCATGCTCCTGAACAACCTAAACTCCTCCATTTCTCCCTTTCACAAAGGGCACTGCACCCTTTTACAGCTCTGAGGCTGTGCTTTACTTTCAAAAATAATTTCTAATGTCAGAAAGTGGTTCATGGCAGGGAAAAATATGAATCCCCACAAAGGATTCTTTGACTATTTCAGAAGACTGTTTTCCCATTGTTTCATTAAATCAGGAAAGAAAAACACACGGATCCCCCCTTCCACAAGCAGGTCTGATTCACTTCAGTGATTGAAAGAAGAGAAGGAAATAAAAGAGTAACAGATGTTCTGATGACCCATCATTTCCACTATCTAATTTTTGGCACTTCACCCACACAAAAAGAATGAAGCACAAATCAACATCTCAGCCTGGAAACTCAGAGAAGTCTGAATTGGAGTGACAGGGACAGACAATGTGGTTGGGTGTGTTGGGGGCGGCTGGTGGCACAGAAGAAGGTGCTCTGCCAGCTATCCACCTGTACCTCACCTGTCCTCAGCCAGGAACCTGCTCACAGCCCTGAACTGTCATAACTGTCACATGAGAGACACACAACCACTCCAGGAGCCCACCCTGCCCACAGCCTCCTTCAGAATGCACTCAGCTCTCCTCTGGGACCCCTGTAAGCTCTACCCAGACCTGGAACTCCCCAGTCTGCTGCAAAGCTCCAGGATTCCACCTCCCCTTCTTCCAAAATCACGTGGGCCCAAGGCTTTCATGAGAAAGGCAGAAGGCTACCTCAAGTGGTTAACACCTACTTTCCCATTCTTTCCTATTTCTCTCTCCTTACCTTCCTACCTGGGCAAATTGTAAGTAACATATAAATGGAACATGAACATGCTCTAAGATCTGAATTGTTCACTCCAGCCTTCTGAGGACTCCTTGTGCAATAAAATACCATATCCCATTACAGGGTTTTAAAACTTATTTACAGAATAATACAGCCCAAATCACCTCATTTTTAGTTGCTATTCATTATGCAGAACAATTTCTGTGTAAAAAGCCTTTCCATAGATACTACCTGCCAGCAATTTCATAAGGAGGAAACAGAAACTCTGTGGGATAACTTGACTCAGCCACCATCAGGCAAGCAGTTTTACAATCCACCCCAGGGGTCCTGAGGCCAAGCCCCTTGAAGCCACCAGCATGCCTCTATCCAGGAGAATTCCCAAAGACTCTCCTTCTGACTCCACCACAAGAGAAACTACAGAGAAAATATGGCACCTCAAAATATTTTGATGATACATTTAGTAAAACTAGAAAGTCAAGCTCAACTTTTAAACAGCAAAAGCCTACTTTGAATAATTTTGAATTTTTCCTCAACCCTAATTGTAACTGTTTTGATGAAAAGACTAATTAATTGTGAAATATCACCTTTGACAAATGACATCATCAAAGTCTGTATCTGACGACAAAAAGCCACCCAACTCTAGATGTTAACCACTCAAACACATCCTAGGCCCAACTGAATAAATGCTGTTTGATAAAGGAATACATTATATATTAAAAACACACAGAGTAAATCTCACCTTCCCTTTCTAATAAAAGTTATTTCCTAGGAAACAGATGTTCAGATTACATTCTGTAAGCAATAAATGAATGGAAAAAAAGTTTTCCCTGCAATGTTCTACCTGCAGGGAAACTAAGTAAATCTTGCACCAAATTCAGAATGCTGACAACTATTAAAGTTTTACTTCATGGCTCAACTAAAGGAAAGAGAAAAGTCCAGGGGGTTTGGTGTTAAAGGGAAGTTTTACCTTCAGTCCTGATATAGATGTGACATTGCACCAAAGGTACCTGCTGCTTTCTCTGAATGCTGACGGTCTGTTACAAGATGCATGACTGACTCAGATGCTGATGTTCAAAACTTCTGGTCTCGTGGAGCCAGAGTGGAGAAGTGTTGTCAGGTGGGCATAAGTAGGCACCTGCAACATATGGCCTGCACACCTGCTTCAGTTTCTGGGAGAGGGGAAACACATACTTGTCTCTTAAGTAGTAATTATCTTCATTATAAAGTAGACCAATGACTTTCTTTTTTGGAAAAGTGAAATTACTCTTCCAAATAAACCCTCAACTCATATGTTTCTCATGCAACTTGAATGGGGTCTGGTTTACTCCAGCTTCCAGGCCCCACCTGGAGAATGCTCCTGCAGGATCCTGACAGCCCATTACTACCAACCCTAGGGCACGGGCATAATGCTGAAGTTGGGGGACTGCTCTGAGGCTTGTTACTGCCACACCTGTGCCTAGGGGAACAGGGACCTGGAGGACCCTCCTGCACGATCCTGACAGCCCATTACCACCATCCCCAGGGGACGCGGGGCACAATGCTAAAATTGGGGGATGGCTCTGGGGCTGTCACCACCACACCTATGCCTGGGGAGGGGCAGGAACCAGGAGGACCCTCATGCATGATCCTGACAGGCCATTACCACCATCTCTGGGGAAAACAGGGCACAATACTAAAGTTGGGGGATGGCTCTGAGGCTTGTTATCCCCACACCTGTGCCTGAGAAAACAGGGGACACCCCACTGAACTCTGGGTGCTACTCAATGTCCATTACATGCACTTTGCCAGGGGATGGGGGCACCCCACTGAAGTTGGGGACTGTGTGCTGTCCTTAGATGCACTCTTTCCAGGGAACAAGGGAAACCCTGAAATGTCAGCAACCCATTCCACAAAACCTGGAGCAAGCGGACACCCTGGATGGAGTTCAGGGATCTGGAAGATACAGTCAGTTGAAGGACATCGGGCAGAAGAGACATTCAGGGGGAAAAGAGAACTCATCTGAGTTCCCAGGATTAGCTCGTTCCATGCATCCTTCCAGAACCCCCACCTCCCACGTGGGGCTCACCTTAATCCCAGGACCCCCGACCTGGCCCACAGCGTGTACTTACCCAGCAGGGAAATCTGCAGATCAAGCTTACCTTTTCCTGCCCCACCTCTGCATCAGAGCAGATTGGGGCTGCCCACAGAGAGGTAGCTCCAACCTCACACAGTGATTGGTCAGGGAGGGTGGTGCCCTGAGCCCACTGGATGCCTTGCCTGACTATACTAAGCCACCCACCCTTAAACCCATGCCTACCTGAGACTGCAGGTGGTCCTGGAGGTGCCTCCAGCCCCAACACCTGGCTCCCCCATGCAGGCATGGGCGGAGTTGTGGGGAGCCACCCCCCCACACACACACACAGGGCCCCTTCCATGGATCCCTCTAGCTGCAGACCACCCTCAGAGCCCTGCCCCTTCTTTTCTTACATCAACCCTGCCTGCCAAGCTGTGCCTGGCTCCCGGCAAGGTAAACTGCTCTCAGATATTCTGAGACTTGGGCTTTAGGGAATTCAATGGTTTCCCACATTTCCAAGGCAATTTTAAAACCCCCAAAATAATGCTCTAAGTGGGAAGAGTTTCACATTCTGGTCTCAGTCATGGAGTGGTTAGTGCTTCTCAGACCTTCAAAGCATCCTTCTAGGATGAGCCCGTTTGTGCTGGAATATATATATATATATATATATATATATATATATATATATACACATACATACATATATATATATACACATACATACATATATTATGCACATATATATATACACACATATATATACATATATATGTGTGTATATATATATATATATATATATATAGATATATATACACATACAAATGCTTGGTTCTGCACAGAAGCTCCAGGGTGAATGAGAACAACAGCCCCTCTGTGCTGTTGGAGTTGTGAACCAGGAACACTGATTTTTCACTTGAAAAGAAAACATTGTTACTGTCAACACTAAATGAACAAACACTTTTAAACGTTTTAAAGAGAAAGGAAGAGAGTTTTATTCAAACCCAAGTCAGGACAGCTGCCTGGGAGACACAATATTCACAAGAAAGGGAGTGCTCCAGGGAAGGAACATTTGGGGCAGGTTTATATGTTTGTTCTGTTTTGTTTTACATACAGAGTTACATGTCATCATGAGGAAGAACATTCCAGGAAGTTACAGACTTTTTCTTATATTTTCAGTATATGCAAGTCAGTATGACTTTAATCTTATGGGAGCAGGAGAGGTTCTTTTGTTTTTCTTTATGTTGGAAATGGCATTTTCTGGTTATCTTTTTCTTCTTAAAGCAGATGTAAAACATATCCTTTGGACAGAAGTAGGACTCATACTATGAGGTTTTGCCCAGTCATTTTGATCTTGATAAAAATGTTAAAGGATAACTTCCCTAGAAGCCCAGGATCTAGGCCCATGGATGATAAAAGATAAAAATTTCCATTATCATTACAATTACTACTAAAGGGGGGAAATTGAGACGAAGTCACCTTTAAAAATAGTATTGAGAAATTAAAATGATGTCTACAGAAAGTTGCCTGTTCTGTGGTCAACACAGGTAAAAGAGGTGTTCACAGAAGCTGGGCATCCCTTCTCCTGCCCAAATTTCTGAAGCACACAGATCATTTAAAGTCAGAAATTTAGAACTGCTAAACATCTTGAAGATGTCTGGCACCATTCTATTGGTCTATAGAATAAAACAGAGTAGCTCATTGTCACAACACTAATTTAAACATGGAGTGCCCCCTAAAGCTTGGATACACTATCTAAGTTCTTTCCTTACAGGCTTTGACTAATGTAAGTCACAGTCATACCACATAAACATTATGAGGGCTGGGAAGTAAATAATTGTACGTAAGGGAATATTTTAGCAATGTTTATAAGCATTGTCTCCCTTTGTAGAAGAGGCTGAGCTGAGTGTTTTCAAATACTATTTCAGTCCTGTCTTAAAGCACACTCTGAACATACCAGAGCCTGAATCAATTTTAAAAAGATAGTTCTTTCAGTAACTTTAATATCAGAAAAATATTATAATGTCTCCATTCCTAGGGATCTTTGAATATCTTACTCAGAGGTCGTCCACTGAGATAATTATCTTAATGATCATGATGGGCAGAGGTTAAAAACCAGCTGAATCTGTTCTAGTTATGCACACAACAAGAAAATCCTGAGACTTGAGATGTTTTCAGATCAAAAAGACCAGAGATAAGAGGGGAATAATACTGTGTTTGGAATAACAAGGGATTTGGAGTCAGTTTGGGGATGCCACTTAGGTTTCTGACACTAAAATCCTCCATGACTCGAATCGTCTCTGAGCCCCTATCTAACCGTCTAGAAAATGTGCCTATTAATATCTACATCATAGTTTAGAAGTTTGAGGGAGAAGTCCATAAAGAGCCAGTGTGATGGCTCTCAAGAGCAGGTGCTCAGGAAGCCATGATTACTATTTGGGCCTATTTCTTTTCCAGAAAAATGAAATATGAAATATGTTGAAACCATATTTCTAATAGATGACTCACAAGATGATTTTCAAACCTCAAGAAAGGTCAAGAAGATGCTATTGTGTCATGTTTCACTCAGAAATCATGTTATTGTACTGATGATGAAAATACAATAGCACCATTGTCTCTAGGCCTGTGGAGATTTCCATTTCCATATGGCCATGTTGTCCCCCTTAGCTCAGGGCCACCAGAAAGGACAGCTTGTGCAGGGGGCACTGTCATCACTGGGAGTGGGGAGCTTACCATCTCCATATGACCATGTTGTTACCCTTAGCATAGGGCCATCAGAAAGGGCAGCTTGGGCAGGGGAGGGCACCATCATCCACATGGCTATGTTGTTCCCCTTAGCTGAGGGCTACCAGAAAAGGCAGCTGGGGGGGGACCACAGGCCAAAGCTGCCAGGTGTACCTGGGGCAGGCAGAACTCTGACTTAAGGCTCAACTCCTGTCTACCTTATTTATAGTGCTCTTCACAGAGTGTCATTGTCTGCGAGATCTGATGTAGGAAAAGTGGCGAACTTCCACTGTGATTCCCTCTCTGACCCTTAGGATATGTAGCGAAGTTACATTTAATTTTTAAACATTGAGGGACTTCCTAGTTTTCTTTTCATTATGACTATGGCTCAATTTCCCTGTGGTCTAAGAATATAATCGAGTTAATTTCAGGCTTTAAAATGTGTAGACATGATTCAGGGACCAATATATCATTTATTTGGGTAACTCTTCTTGGACCACTTGAAAATAATGTATTCTGCACTTATTACATAACGTTCTATATATGTCAATTAGGTCACATCTGTTACAAGTGTTTTGTCTGCTTTTTCTATCAGATATTGAGAAAAGTATATTAAAATCTTCAAACAATGCTACTCTAGTCAACATTGCATTGGAGAATCTTCTAAATGTTATAAGGCAAGAGAAACAAAAAAAAATAAGAATTGAAAGGATAATTGTGACTATTCACAGATAATATGAGGGTGTACATAGAAAATCCAAAATAGTCTACAAGTACACTATTAGAATTAAAAATGGAAAACTTTCAAATCTTAGAACCAGAGAGGGAATCCAGAAAACAGCTAGGGGAAAGAGATTTCTTATGTATGGAGGGAGGAATATCAGAATAACGTCAGACCTGTACACAGAGACCTGTGAAGTCAGAAAGGGCTGGCAAGATATATCCAAGGTAGTAAGTGAGAAGAATATGCAGCCAAGGATACTTTATCCAGCAAGGCTGTCATTCAGAATGGATGGAGAGACAAGGACCTTCCAGGATCAGCTGAAAAAAATATGTGACCACCAAGCTAGCCCTGCAAGAAATATTAAAGGGGATTGTATAAAAGAAGACCCAAGAGTAATGTAGATAGAAATTTACAGAGACAAACTATAGAAACAACTTCACAGGCAATATGAGGGCACTAAAACCATACCTTTTAATACTCACTCTCAACATGAATGGCCTAAGTGCTCCTATAAAATGGCATAGGGCTGCAGATTGGATAAAAATATATGACCCATCCATATGTTGTCTACAAGAGACTCATTTTGAACCTAAAGATACATCCAGACTAAAAGTGAGAGGATGGAGAGCCATTTTTCATGCCAACAGACCTCAAAAGAGAGCTGGGGTAGCAATTCTTACATCAGACAAGTTATATTTTAAGCTAAAGACTGTAGTAAGAGGTGCAGAGGGATACTATATTATACTTAAAGGGTCTATCCAACAAGATCTAACAATTGTAAATATCTGTGCCCCCAACATGGGAGCAGCCAACTACATAAGCCAACTATTAACCAAAATAAAGAATCATATTGATAACAATACATTAACAGTAGGAGACCTCATCACTCCACTCAGAAATAGCCAGATCATCTAAGCAGAAGATAAGGAAAAAAACAAGAGCTTTGAATGGTACATTGGACCAGATGGACTTCATAGATATATACATACCATTCCACCCTAAAACAACAGAATACTCATTCTTCTCAAATGCATACAGAACTTTCTCCAGAATAGACCACATACTGGGTCGTAAATCAAGTGCCCACCAATACCAAAAGATTGAGATAATTCCCTGCGTATTTTCAGACCACAATAGTTTGGAACTCAATCACAAGAAAAAAAAATGGAAGGAATTCAAACACTTGGAAGCTAAAGACCATTCTTCTGAAGAATGTTTGGGTCAACCAGGAAATCAAGAAGACCTTAAATAATTCATGGAAACCAATGAGAATGAAAACACATTTGTCCAAGCCTATGGGATACTGCAAATACGATTCTAAGAGGGAAATACATACTCATTCAAAGCTCACTCAAAAAAAAGAAGAAAAATCCTGAATGCAGGAACTGGAGAAAAAAACAGCAAATAAAACCTAAACCAAGCAGGAGAAGATAAATAATAAAGATAAGAGCAGAGATCGATGAAATAGACACCAGAAAAACAGTAGAGCAGATAAATAAAACTAGAATCTGGTTCATTGAAAGAATTAATAAGATCAATAAACCTCTTCCCAGACTTATCCAAAGGAAAAGAGAAAGGATCCAAGTTAATAAAATCATGAACAAAAGGGGAGAGATCATGACTAACACCAAGGAAATAGAAACTATTCTTAGAAATTCTTTTTTTTTGAATATTTTATTTATTTATTTGACAGAGAGAGATCACAAGTAGGCTGAGAGGCAGGCAGAGAGAGAGGAGGAAGCAGGCTCCCTGCCGAGCAGGGAGCCCAATGCGGGCCTCGATCCCAGGACCCTGAGATCATGACCTGAGCTGAAGGCAGAGGCTTTAAGCCACTGAGCCATCAGGCGCCCGATTCTTAGAAATTCTTATCAGCAACTATACAGCAATAAATTAAGCAACTTGGAAGAAATGGATGCTTTCCTGGAAACTTACAAACTGCCAATACTGAAACAGGAATAAATAGACAATCTGAATAAACCAATAACCAGTAACCAAAAACAGTAAACAGAAGCAGGAAACAAAAAACTCTCAAAAAACAAGAATCTAGGGCCAGATGGATTCTCAGGGGGAATTCTACCAAATATTTAAAGAAAAAATAAGACCTATTCTTCTGAAGCTGTTTCAGAAAAGAGAAACAGGAGGAAAACTTCCAAATTCATTCTATGAATTCAGCATTACTTTGATCCCAAAACCAGACAAAAACCCCATCAAAAAGGGGAATTACAGACAAATATCCCTGATGAATATGGATGCCAAAACACTCAACAAGATCCTAGCCAATAAGATTCAACAGTACATTAAAAGGTTTATCAATCACAACCAGGTGGGATTTATTCCTGGGATGAAAAGTTGGTTCAACATTAACAAATCAAACAATATGATAGAGCACATTAATTTAAAAAAAGACAAAAACCATATGATCCTTTTAATTGATGCAGAAAAAACATTTGATAAAAATACAGCACTCTTTCCTCATTAAAACTCTTCAGAGTGTAGAGATAGAGAGACCCTTCCTCAATTTCATAAAAACCATCTATGAAAAGCCCATAGTACATATAATTCTCAATGGGGAAAAGTTGAGAGATTTTCCCTTAAGTCAGGAACATGACAGGGATGCCCCCTCTCACCACTATTGTTTAACGTATTATAGAAGTCCTAGTATCAGTAATCAGACAACAAAAAGAAATAAAAGGCATTCAAACTGGCAAAGAATTCAAACTCTCTCTACTCACAGATGACATGATACTTTACCTGGAAAAGCCAGAAGACTCCATGCCCAAATTGCTAGAATTCATACAGTGATTCAGTAATGGATATAAAATCAACACATGAAATCAGTTAATTTTCTATACACTAAGAACGTAACTGAAGAAAGAGTAATTAGGGAATTGATTCCACTTATAATAGCACCAAAACCCATAAGATACCTTGGAATAAACCTAGCAAAAGAGGTAAAGGATCTGTACTGTAGAAACTACAGAACACTTATGAAAGAAATTGAGGAAGACACAAGAGATTGGAAAAACATTCCATGCTCATGGACTGGAAGAATAAACACTGTTAAAATGTCTATGCTTCCCAGAGCAATCTACAATTTCAATGCCATCCCTCTTAAAATACTGTTGGCATTTTTCACAGAGATGAAACAAACAATCCTAAAATTTGTATGGAACCAGAAAAGAACCCACACAGCCAGGAAAATGTTGAAAAATTAAACCAAAGCTGGGTGCATCACAATGCCTGACTTCAAGCCACATTACAAAGTTGTGACAGCATTGTATTGGCACAAAAACAGATTGACCAATGGAACAAAGTAGAGAGCCTAAATATGGACCCTCAACTCTACTGTCAACCAATCTTTGACAAATCAGGAATGAATATCCAATGGAAAAAAGACAGTCTCTCTAATAAATTGTGCTGGGAAAATTGGATAACCACATGCAGAAGACTGAAGCTCAGCCATTCTCTTACACCATAACAAAGATAAACTCAAAATTGATGAATGACCTCAATGTGAGATAGGAATCTATCAGAATCCTAGAGGAGAACATAGGCGGTAACTTCTTTGACATTGGCCGCAGCAACTTCTTTTAAGACATGTTTCTAAAGGCAAGGGTAACAAAAGCAAGAATGAATTTTTGGGACTTCATCAAGATAAAAACTTCTGCACAACAAAGGAAATAGTCAACAAAACTAAGAGGTAACCCAGAGAATGGGAGGAGATATTTGTAAATGGCATTAGAGATGAAGAGTTGGTAACCAGGGTCCATAAAAAACTTCTCAAACTCAACACCCAAAAACAAATAATCTAATCAAAAATGGGCAGAAGACATGAACAGACACTTCTCCAAAGAAGAGATACAAATGGCCAATGGACACTTGAAAAAATGCTCAACATCACTAGGTATCAGGGAAATTCAAATCAAACCCACAATGACATACCATCTTACACCAGTTAGAATGGCCAAAATTAACAAGGCAAGGAACAACACATGTTGGTGAGGATGTGAAGAAAGGGGAATCCTCTTACACTGTTGGTGGGAATGCAGGCTGGTATAGCCACTCTGAAAAACAGTATGGAGTTTCCTGAAGACGTTAAAAATAGAATTATCCTACCACCCAGCAATTGCACTACTGGGCATTTACTCCAAAGATACAGACATAGTGAAAAGAAAGGGCACTTGCACCCCAATGTTCATAGCAGCAATATCCATAATAGCCAAACTGTGGAAGAAGCCAAGATGCCTTTCAACAGATGAATAGATAAAGAAGATCTGGTTCATATATACAATGGAAGATTACTCAGCCATCAGAAAGGATGAATACCCACCGTTTCCATCGACATTGATGGAACTGGAGGGGATTATGCTAAGTGAAAAAAGTCTGGCAGAGAAGGACAATTATCATACAGTTTCACTTATATGTGGAACATAAGGAATAGCATGTAGGACCATAGGGGAAGGGAGGGAAACTGAATGGGAAGAATTCAGAGATGGAGACAAACTATAAGAGACTCTGAACTGCAGGCACTAAACTGAGGTTTGCAGAAGGGGGGTGGGTGGGGAAATAGAGTAGCCCGGTGATGGGTATTAAGAAGAGCACATGTTGTGATGAGCACTGGGTGTGACCTGCAACTAATGAATCGTTGAACACTAATGATGTACTGTATGTTGGCTAACTGAACATAAACAAACAAACAAACAAACAAATAAGCTTTATACATGAAAAACAAATAATAATGGATACAGAATTTCAGATTTGTAAGATGAAATGTCCTCAGGCTATGTTTTGCAGCAGTGTAACTATACTCAACACTGCTAGTCTTCATACTGAAAATGTTTAAAATGGCAAAACCAATGTTGTGATTTTTACAACTTTTTAAAAGTACATTCTGTATGCTTCCATTTTTATAAAGATTTTGTTTATTTATTTTAGAGAGAATGTGACACGAGAGTGGTGGGAGAAGCAAGAGTTGGAAGAGAAAATTGTGAGCCCGCACTACACTGAACACAGACACTACATGGGGCTCGATCCCACACCACGAGCTCACATCCTGAACCAAAATCAAGAGTCAGTGGCTTAACCGACTGAGACACCATCCAGCTCCATAGGCATTAGCGTTGTTCCATTCCCTGCTCTCTCCACCACCGCTGTGCTGAAAACTCCTAAAAATACATCCGAAAAACTGCCAGAATTTCCTGGGGTGAGTCCCAGGATGAGCACTGCTAGGTGAAGGGTGCACCTGTGGCCTGGAATGGGGGCTGCTCACTGTTCTCCCAGATAGGCGAGTCTGTCATCCTTCTCTACAGGGGACCTGCAGGGGACCCCCATGTCCTCAGGCACCTGAGAGTCACCTGGCCCTTCTCTAGCAGAGGACAGATTGGACTTCTTTCTCTGGCCAGGAATATGAACCCTGATCTGAGGAAAGGAGAGCTCTCCTGGAACTCTTGGCTTAGTCAGACAGTCATGGCCACTGTGTATGTGACAGAGCCAGAGTGGCTGGGCCTTGGAGGGAATGAGTGCCTTAACCAGCCTTGCACGGGGCAGTGCAGGAGCAACAGCCCTTGCTTCTTGGGAAGCAGTGATGTCTGCAGAAGGAGGGAGGCTGGGGTGGAGCCTTCTAAACCACACCGCAGTCCCTCCCTTGGCCCTGAAACCAACAATCCCTTGAATTCAGTAGGCATTGTTCTGCCTGAGAAAGGCCCCCTCAGCCCCAGAGTTGGGAGCCCAAAGAGGCTGTCTCCAGTCCAGGCCCAGGATCACGACCCAAAACAATCTTGTTCTTGGGAGGACAAGTCTCCTTCAGGAGCCAGGGAGAGGACTGTCCCCTCTCACCACCCCAGGTACAGGACTCATGGGACCCTGAAAGAGCTCTTCATTTAAGGAGGAGTCATGAAGAGCATGTGTGTTTCATCAGCCCAGTAAGTGAAAGAACTAAATTCCAACACTCAGGTTCTAACAGAAGCAGGATTTCAATGTACTGTTTGGGGACAGCCACCTCCAATCTTCCAAGGCCTTGGGGAACCCCAGGGAAAGTCTTCCTTGCTCTTCTGCCCTCAGAGGGAGGAGCTGGCCCTGTTTCCCAGGGTCCCCACCGTGTCCCACTGCTGAGGAAGAGCCACACACAGAGGGACCTGGTCTTAGGAGTGTGGTCTGCTAGGGGCCTGGCGGCCGCTTGAAAAAACTCCATTGCTTTTGTGGGGAGGGGTGCTCACTGGTGATACCGCTCACCATCCCCCACTGCACTCTGCAGTCCAGGCTCTGTGCCAGCTTAGGTCAATGACCAGCACCCCACATGTTCCTGCCATGGGAGCGATCATTCTGGATCACCCCATTGCACAGAGGAAGAGAGTGAGGCCCAGAGAAGGGAGGCCAATGGCTCCAGTCACAGGGCTGGTCATCATAGGAACTGGAAGGTCTGGCCTCCCGAGCCCCCGTTACCCAGTCAGAGACTCTCTGAGCCCAGAGAGAGCCCTCCCCTGCCTTCCCAGTCACACACTGGCATCTGAGTGGGGTGATGGCCTATTCTTGGCCCTGAGGGTGTTGCTCACCAACTAGGAGGGGGAGTCCAGCTGACAGGACAGGCTGTAGCTACAGGACAGAGTGACACGTCTGAGCTAGCACGAGCCACCTTCTGGTCTCCCTCCTGGAGCCTAGCCAGGAGCTGGAGTCTGGGTGCCCTAGGGGCCAGCACACAACAGGGTCTGCACTGACCAGGGAGCCATGGCCCCCAGGGAGAGTCCATTCTGCCCTCTCCCTGCACCTGCCCCACATAACCTCTCCTCACTGTGGGGCTCCAGGACCCGAAACCAGGCCCCATAGGGCTGGCGTGACTCCAGCTTGTAATGAATTTGTGGCCCCCCAGAGCAGCTGGATTTCCTGAGGCTGGAGGGAGGACTGGCTGCAGGCAAGGACTGGGCTGGGGAAGATGCAGGGTCTCATGGAGAGTGAAGGATGGGGCAGGGGCTGAGTCTTAGGGCCACAGATCCTATTTACAAAGGGCTGAAATGCCTGAATGTCCACAGGGTCCCTCATTAAGGTAACAACACCCTCACACTCAGGCATCCTGGTGGTGGGCCCCTTCTCCCCGGCCTCTTTCCCAACCCTCTGACTCTAGCCAGGGCTGCAGCCAGGGACAGGCTGGGC
Organism: Ailurus styani; assembly: GCA_002007465.1. Taxonomy (NCBI): domain Eukaryota; kingdom Metazoa; phylum Chordata; class Mammalia; order Carnivora; family Ailuridae; genus Ailurus; species Ailurus styani. The sequence continues at coordinate 21,334 of LNAC01001698.1, forward strand.
CTCTGTCCCAGGGTCCTACCCGGAAGACAAAGCAGAAGGAGGAGAGGAGAAGGGGAAGGGGTAGACTGATCTTCTCCCTGCCCTGAGTCAGCCTCCACTGATGCCTCCAGGTCCTCTGGCCTAGTCCTGCACTTAGCTGGACCCTGGGAGGGAGTCTGCATTCTAGGCCAGCTGGGTGGGGGGTAGTCAATGACCTTAGCGTCCACAGATGTCCAACCCACCTGGCCTTGCACCCTGAAGCTTGCTGCCTGGGATGGGCATGGTTCTGGGACTCATCAGACATTGGGGCCACAGAGCACTTGGCAGTGGTGAGGGAACATGGGGAATTGGTCAGGTACAGAGCCATGGGTCTCATGCATGTCTGCTGTGGGGCTGGGTCACGGTACAGGTGCTGTGTGCAGATCCCCTGGGCACACCTGGCACTCTCAGAAGGGAGGCCTGTGTGCCTGATGCACTTGTCCTCCACCTGCCCCTGGAGGAGTGGCCATGTTCAAGCATGTGCATGGCCAACCCTCAGGGACATTTGGGAACCGGGGGTCAAAAGAGGCAGGGACTGTCCCAGGACAAAGGAGGGGTACTGAGTCCAAGGAGCAGAGCTGCTCTCCAGTCCTAGGCCTGTCCCAACCCTCCCATGAGGTTCGCTTTTGGGGTGAGGGCCCCTCAGATCCTCAGGGATAGCTCTCCACCCCATCCCATGTGGGGACATGACCTTGGACATCCCCAGACAGGTAGAGGTATGCACACCTATAGACATACACACACACACGCACACACACATCACTCTGACTGCCCAGATGGGGGACAGAAGGAGAGGACACCCTGGGAAAGAGGTGGGTGACAAGGGGGAAAGAACAAAGAGGTCAGAGACAGCTGGGCCATGGGACAGAGGCATCAGGAGTCCTGGCCAGAACCCAGATCCATAGCATGGGGAGGGGAGACAGGCCAGGCTTATGGTCAGGGGGTCCCCAAGGGGCTCAGGGGGGTTTCCAGGGCACTGGGAGAGGACAGGGTCTGGGGTCCAGTGTGCATCACCACTCTGGACTACTGGAAGTAGGAAGAGATCCCCCCAAATCCAAATGGGGCTACAGAACAAAAAGCCTCATCTTACTGTTCTGTCATTTGGGCCATAGAGACAAGGTGTTCCTAGGGTCCCATAGGCTTTCAGAAGAGCCTGTTGGCCTTTGATCTACTTCCCTGACCCACTGTGCTCCCAGTCCTAGGAAAATGCTTTGTACTTCCTCAAGGTCCTGAGCAGAGGGCAGCCTGGGGACTTGGGGGCTGAGGACCTGGGTTTGCAGAATGTGGCAGAGCACTGGGCCACTGGTCTCGGGACCAAGGTCAGGACCCCCTTGTTGCAGCCTCAGGGTCCCTATTTGGAAGAGGTTCCAGAGTCAGTGCTCTGGTCAGGGTGAGGAGGCCTTAAGAAGGAATGGAGCACCAGGAAAAGAGAGGAGAATGGGGACAAGGGAGCCTTCTGAGGTTTCTCACATCATCCCTGGAGCCCACAGATCCTGCTCCTGGAAGAGATACAGAGACACACAGTGAAGGAGACAGAGGTAGAAATTGAACACAGGAGAAAGGGAACCAGGAGAAGTCCCAGAATTCCCTCCATCAGGTTGGAAATGATATCCCATCATTTTGCCCCATTATCTTCCTGAGAGTGCAGTCACATGAGCCATCCACCCTGGAGGGGAGGAGATTCCACATGGATGTGTGACCAGGATTCGGGAATGCCAAGAACCACTGTGGAGACTGCCCAGCACATGGGCGCAGACGAGGCCCTGGGACCTAAGCCTAATGGGAGCCCCTGGAAGTGTGACCCCTAGGTAGGAATCCATTCATTGCAACCTTCCCACAGGAGCTGAGACACAGACAGAAAGGGGGTGGCTTTGCATGGACCCCAGAGCAGATCCAGGCCCCTCTGGGCTGTGTTCCATGCCCCGCCCAGCCTCTGGCTGATCCTTGCATTGTCACATGTGTGCACCAGTCTCCTATGATAGCAGGTATGGAATGCATGTAGAGGTCCTACCCCTCATGGCATCCCTAGAAATAGAAGCCAGAACACCACACTGTGCAGATGGGGAGCTTGGGGAGGCCCTGAGGGGCACAGGGTCTATCCAGGGTCACAGTCCTGGGCATAAGCAGGAGCCTGTTCTGAACCCAGCTCTATGTCCTCACAGCAGGGACACCAATGGTACCCAGGCCTCTGGGGAGCTGTGGGTGGGCTGTGTGGGTGTCACTGTATGGATGGCATTTGGGATGGAGGGTGAGCATTGAGCAGCTGGGGAAGGAGGGTCATTTGGGGGTGGGGACTCATGTGAGGAGGAAGTCAGATAAGCAGACTCCAGGAAGTGGTGACCTCACTTCCCTGACAACAGAGCCCAACAGAATTTGGAACCCACATTCCAGGGACAGCCCCTGCCCAGCTCATTTCATTGCAGATCCTCCAATGAACAACATGTTCACGTGTTGCGTCCCCAAGTCCGGAGGCCACAGGCAGAGGACAGTGCACCCTGCAAACACTTCCCCTCACTGGGGATGTTGAGTGAGGGCTCCCCGATGCCTCTGGCCATTTGGCCGGAAGGACCCAAAGGTGACAATGGGAGGCCCAGAGCTGGCCATCCAGCCCCACACACTCTGATTCCACCTATGCAGTCCCAGTTCCCCTCCCCGTGTGTGTGTGTGTGTGTGTGTGTGTGTGTGTGTGTGTGTGTGTGTGTTTGTACATGTGTGTATGGAAAGAGGGCTCTTGTGGGGTGCACCCACCACATTCAAGAGCAGGCTGATGAGGGGTCAGATGCCCAGTGGGCAGGTCACGTTCAAGGTCAAGGCTGGCTGGGTGGGACAGGGTTGGGAGGCTACCAGCTTCTGCCCACAGTTTATCCTGAGAGACCTGCAGGTGTGAGTCACTGTCCCAGGTGCAGGGCTGTGCATGCACAGGTCTGTGTCTAATCTGGGAGCAGCAGGGGGGACTGGGCAGGAGGATGGTGGGGATGGTTGGGCAGGGCTGTGATGTCTTCAGGCCGGCTCCCTGTCCCTGTCTTTGCAGAAGGCCACAGATGACAATGAGAGGAGGCTGGTGGACATGCCCTTCTCTCTGAAGCAGGAGACCCCAGTCCTGGGACGGCCTCCAGCACCTCCCAGACGCTGGCCCTGGTGGTCCTACATTGGATGGTGGTCCTGGCCCCGAAGCATGTGGAGGTGAGAATGGTGGGGCTGGGTGCCTGGGGGTGTGTGGGGATGGGTTGGTGCTGGGCCCCACAAGCAGGAGCCCTCAGAGGCTGGTGCAGGGCCAGGAGCAAGGACTGGGATCAGAGCACCCGGCAGGGGGACTGCAGTCTGGGAGACTTGCTGGTGAGGGTTACTTCCTGCTGCGGCTTCTCTGGGAGGCCCCAGGCTGTGCTCTGTCTCTGTAAAGGCACAGGGTGAGATTTCTCTTCTCACAGCTGCTCCGTCTGAGGAGCTAGGGCCGGCCCCAACATTAGCTCTGAAGGGAGGGAAGGTAGGTGTCTGCAGTGACTTCAGCAGGTTACCAGGAGGCAGCAGGTGACCGGGCACCTGCCCATGGAGAGGCCGATGCTCTCCAGGAAGAGCTGGCACCTGCTCTTGCCCCTGCCCCTACTCCTGTCACTCCCCCTTCCCCTTCTCCTGCCAGAGCTTCCCCCACTTCCCCTGCCCCTGCTGGTGCTCCTGCCCCAGACCCAGCCCCTGCTTCTGTCCCTTCCCCTTCCCTTGCCAGGGCCATAGCCCCTTCCATTGTCCTTGCCTGTGTCCTGTTCCTGCCCCAGGCCCAGATCCTGACCCTTGCTCCTGCCTCTTCACCTGCTCCAGACTGTTCCTCTGTTCCTGCCCCAGACCCACCTCCTGCCCCTGTCCCTGCCCCAGACCCAGCCCCTTCCCCTTGCTCCTGCCCCTGCCCCTGCCCCTTTCTGTGGTCCTGTTCCTCCTCCAGACCCAGATCCTGCCTTGGATCCTGCACCAGCCACTACTCCTGACCCTGTCCCTCCTCTTGCTCCTGTCCCTCCTCTTGCTCCTGTCCCTGTCCCTGCTCTTCCATCTGTCCCTGCTCATGTCCCTGTCCTTATCTCAACCCCTGCCCCTGCTCCTGTGGGACTCCCAGAGCCACATCCAGAGCCCACAACCCTGTGGGGAGAGCTTCTTGTACAATTACCCTTAGTTCCATCCCCCAAACCCGATGCCCCACCACGTTTCATCCCCTCCCCTTTCTCTCTGGTACATATTAACTGTTATTTTATTTTTCCATGTTCTGTATACTGTGTATTATTTGTTTTAAATAAAATTAATTGTTTTCACTTGAACACGTCATGAGCATTAAGTCCATTCGCAGCTCTCTCCCACCACACCACAGAACATCGCTGCAGAATATCTCCTTTCCCTAAGGAGTCCCTGAACCAGAAGCCCTCCCTGCCCATTTCTCTTCCAGCCCGGCCCCTCACAATCCTCACGTGCTTTCTCTCTCTGTTCCTTCACCTGTTCTGGATCTTTCCTGTAAGTGGAATGACGCAGTAGGTATCTTTGTGTCTGCCCACATATTTTCAAAGGGTACTCTTTTTTTTATGTGTTTATTTGAGATAGAATTTCCCTTATTCGATATTGAAATCCCTGATGGATTACAGATGAGATGTAATCATAGAGGCCACTTTAGGAATTATGGGCACAATCTCAGGGCTGAGACCCCTGTTCCTGCTGGGACACCACAGCCTGACCAGACAGAACATGGCTGGTTCCTCCTGTGGCCCACACAAAAACCAGGGAAATGCAGAAAGCTGGAAGACATACCACAAAGAGGAAAAGCATTGCTCACAACCCAAGGTAAGAGAAAGGTTTCCCTGCCTCTGGTCCAAACCAGGATCCAAGTCACTGGGTTCCACAGGGACAGAGACCAAACACATGCAAATCTAAGGGGGAGGACAGGCACATGAAGAGTATGTGTCAGAGATGTGGGAGCTCCTGGGGAAGGACTCTGGCAAAGGAAACCTTATGGAGACAGTGCGGGTCACGCTCAGACTGGCAGGTGTCTGGTCTAGGGACCAGCAGCCCTGGGCACAATGTGAGGAAGCAGAGGTCCAACGCAGGTCCCTGGAGAGAAGGGTGCCAGGGACCCCTGTCTGGGGGAACAGTGAACAGCACCCATCCCAGGCCACAGGGGCACCCATCACCTGGCAGTGCTCGGCCTGGGACTCACCCCCAGAAACTCTGGCATGGTTTTCACAGATGTATTTTCAGGAGTATTCAGGGCAGCGGTGATGGAGAGAGCAGGGAATGGAACAATGCTAATGCCCAGGGAGATGGAGGAGATCCACGGTCCCAGTCCTCATGATAGAATGCCCTGTAGCTACTGTCCCAGTGTCATCTGGGGCACGGGATCCAGGAAGCCCCTCCTGAGACCCCCGTCCTGCCACCCTGCTCCTGGAACATTCAGAATTGTTTGAAGAGGTGGAGAGCATACAGGGTGACAGAGGGCCAAGGAGAAGGAAGTTCAGCACTGGAAGGACAGTTGGACGTCCCCTGAGTCACCATCCATGTCCCAGGCTGTGATGCCGTTGGACCTCACCCCAGATAATGGCTCCTGATGTATGGACCAGCTTCTGTGGTTTCACTCCCTCCCTCCCTACCTCATTTATTCACTCTGTCAATTCATTCCCCCCTCTCTCCTTCCCCTCCACCCCACCCTTCCCTCCCCCACTCCATCCCCCTCCCTCTCTCCCATCCTCCCTCCCTCACTCAGCAGAAGATCTGGGGTCCCTGTTCTGTATTGAGCACTGGGGCTTCATAAAAAAGCACCCCCAACCCAGATGGTCACGTCCACTGTGGGAGGTGACAGGGAGTAGTCCACAGGGCTAGTAGTGGTGATGAGCACCAGGAATCTGCTCCTGAAAACAGAGGCCAGTTGCACAAAAAGAGAATGGAGAGACCCATGCTTAGTACTTCACCTAGAAAAATCGAGTCCTGAAAAGTGAGTATATCCTAGACTTTCATGCAGTGTGAGTTCTAATGGCCTTTACGCACTGATTCCTAGAGGCAACAAAGAGTAAATAGTCCAGTGTTGACTGGGGTTTGTGACACAACTTTTGTGACCACATGACAGCATTTCAGCCAACATATCCAGGGCCTCTGAGTTTTCCCAAGTGTCTTTGTGATCCTCTGACTCTTCCATCAACCTCCTTGGGAAGCTCTGTCCTGTCATCTTACTTGTCTTCTGCCTCTTCTGTGACCTTTCCATGGCCTCCCGCTCCCGCCCCCGCCCCCCACCAGGGCCTTCCCTGCCATGACTCCAATGCCCTGTGGCCTGGTGCCTGTATCCCATGCTGGATCCCATGAGCCTGGTGCTCTCTGCAAGGCCTGTGTGGTCCCTCTAGGGTCACCTGTCATCTCCATTGCAGTGGCCTGTTAGGTGAAGGAATTGATTATATGTTCAAAACACACACAGAGTAAATCTCATCTTTCCTTTCTAATGACAGTGATTGCCTAGGAAAGAGATGTTCCAAACACCTTAGTAAGCCAGAAATGAACAGAGAAAATGAGATCCTCTGCCATGTTCTACCAGCAGGGAAACTAAGGAACTCTTGTACCCACTCTAGATTGCTGACAGCTTCTTCACTTTGAATTTGTGGCTCCACTACAGACAAGAGAAAAGCCCAGGAGGTTTGGGGTTAAAGAGAAGATTTACCTCCAGTCCTGACGTGGATGTGACCTTGTGCACAATGTACCTGCTGCTTTCTCTGAATGCTGACATCCTGTGACAAGCTGCATGACTGATTCAGATGCTGATTTCAAAACTTCGGGTCTTGTGGAGCCAGAGTGGAGAAATGTTGTCAGGTGGGGATAAGAAGGCAATTCTGACCTAAGGCCTGCTCACCTGCTCCAGTTCCTGGGAGAAAGGGAAACACATGCTTGTTTCTTAAGGAGTAATTAGCTTCATTCTAAGGTTGACCAATGCTTTTGTGCTTTCTGGAGAAGTGAAGTTACTCTTCCAAAACCAACCAACCAACCAACCAAACAACAACACAAACAAACAAACAAAAAACAAATCCACGGTCAACTCATCGATTCCAAAGGCAACATGAGTCGGGTCTGGTTTCCTCTAGGCTCCAGACCCCCACTGGGAGGACCCTCCTGCACCATCCTGACAGCCCATTACCAAAACACCCGGGGACATGAGGCAGAATGCTGAGTTGGTGGATGGCTCCAGGGGTTGTTACCGCAACTCTTGAACCTGGGGAAACAGAGACTATACAGCTCACCACTGATTCCTGTAGAAACAAGCTTCAGTGTGTCACCTCTTGGGCCCCTCACCCAGCACCTCACCACTATCCTTAGTGCCAGCAGGCTGCACTGACTCCTCTTTCAGCATCTTTCGCACTGCAGCTCACCACTGCATCCAGTGGTGGCAAACAGCATAGACATGCCTTCAGTGACTCTCACACTGCAGCCCACGACTCCCTCCAGTAGCATGAACCTGCACTGCACTGTGTCTTCCAGTGGAGGTCACTCCACAACTAGTCTCAAGCCACACTGGCATGTCTTCCATCATCACTCAGACTGCAACACAGTATTGTCTCTAGGGGCGGAAAACCGCACGACCTCTCTTTCCCACAACTTGTACTATATATGAGAAATGCCAGTGAACTCATTTCTGACATCTGGGGCCCAAAAAGAAATGGTGCAGCTGAGCCCCAAAGCGTGCAAGGTCTCTCGGCCCGAATCTTGAGAAAACTCATTCCAAACGCCAAGCACACTTGGTCCAAATTGTTGGGTATTTCCGCCCAAGTCTCCCGAACTTTCTACCCAAATCAATATTGATTCGGATAGAAAGCTCTGGAGAATTGGGCGAGAAAGTCCAGCAAACTCGTTTCTGACAGCCAGGGCCCAATAAGAAATGGAGAGGCTGGGCCCAAAATCACTCAAGGTCTCTTGGCCCAAATCTTGAGAAAACTCATTGCAAACACCGGGCGCATTCAGTCCAGATCGTTGGGTATTTCTGCCCAATTCTCATGAGCTCTCTACCCAAATCGATATTGATATGGGTAGAAAGCCCATGATAATTGGGCGGGAAATCCAGGAGAACTCATAACTGATGTCTGAGGCAACAAAAGAAATGGCATGGCTTGGCCCAGATCACGCGAAGGCTCTCAGCCTGGATCTCGAGAAAACTCATTCCAAATGCCAAGCCCATGGGATCCAAATCGTGGATATTTTCTGCCCAATTCTCAAGAGCTTTCTACCCAAATAGGTATCAATTTGGATAGAAAGTTCATGAGAATTGGGTGAGAAATTCCAGCGAAGTAGTTTCCAAAGTCAGGGGCCCAAAGTGGAGTGGCCCACCTAGGTCCAACATGATGCCATGACTCTTGGAACGAATCTCAAGAAAACTCATTCCAAACACCGAGCACATTCAGTCCAAATCATCGTTTATTTCTCCCCAATTCTCACAAGCTTTCTATCCAAATCAATATCAATTTGTGTAGAAAGCTCAAGAGAATTGGGCAAGAAATCCCAGTGAACTAGTTTCCAACGTCTGGGCCCAAAAAGAAGTGGTGTAGCAGGGCTAAAAATGGTACAAGGCCTCTGGGCCCAAATCACGAGAAAACTCATGCCAAATGCTAAGTGCACTCGGTCTAAATGGTCGGGTATTTCTGACGAATTCTCATGAGCTTTCTACCCAAATTGATAATGATTTTGGTAGAAAGCTCTTGAGAATTTGGTGAGAATTTCCACACACTCGTTTCCAATGTCTGGGTCCAAAAAGAAGTGGCGTGGCTGGGCTCAAAATGGCGCGAGGCCTCTCTGAACGAATCTCAAGAGAACTCATGCCAAATGCCGAGCTCACTCAGTCCAATTCATCGGATCTTTCGAACAAATACTCACAAGCTTTCTACCCAAATAGATATCGATTTGGGTAGAAATCTTGGGAGAATTATGCAAGAAAACATGGAGAACTCATTTCCGATGTCAGGGGCCCAAAAAGAAAAGGCACGGCTGGGAACTAAATCCCTCGAAGTCTCTCGGCCCAAATCTCAAGAAAACTCATTGCACAGGAGGAATGCACTCAATCCAAATTGTCAGACACTTAAGCCCAATTCTCATGAGCATTCTACCCATATCAATATCTATCCAAATACCCAATGATTTGGACCATGCACACTCGGCAATTAGCATGAGTTTTCTCGAGATTTGGGCCAAGAGGCCCCATGCCAGTTTGGGCCCCTCTGCGCCACCGCTTTTTGGGCCCTAAGCATTGGAAACAAGTTCGCTAGGATTTCTTGCTCAATTCTCACGAGATTTTTGCCCAAAGATTTGGGTGGAAATCTCATGATAACTTGGCAGAAATACCCGACGATTTGGACTGCACATGCTCGGCATTTGGCATCGGTTTTCTCTAGATTCATGCTGAGAGGCCCTGTGTGACTTTGGGCCCTGCTGTGCCACCGCTTCAAGGGCCCCAGACATTGGACATGAGTTTGCAAGGATTTCTCGGTCAATTCTCATGAGCTTTCTACCCAAAATGATATAAATTTGGGTAGAAAGCTTGTGATAATTGGGCGAGAAATACCTGGCGATTTGCACTATGCGTGCTTGGTGTTTGGCATGAATTTTCTCATGATTCGGACCAAGAGGCTTTGTGCCATTTTGGGCCCCAACGCACCACCACTTTTGGGACTCAGACCTTGGAAACAAGTTTGCCAGGATTTCTCGCCCAATTCTCATGAGCTTTCTACCCAAATCGATATTGATTTGGGTAGAAAGCTCGAAGGAATAGGGAGGAAATACCCGACGATTTGGACAATGAGCACTCATAGTTCAGCATGAGATTTCTTGAGACTCATGGGGAGAGGCTCCACACCATTTTCAGCCTCACTGTGCCATGGCTATTTGTGCCCCAGACGCCAGAAAAGAATTCACCAGGATTTCTTGCCCTTTTCTCATGAACTTTCTACTCTAATCTATATCTATTTGCATAGAATGCTTATGACAATAGTGCAGGAAAACCTGACGATTTGGACAGTGCGTGCTCGGTATTTGGCATGAGTTTTCTCGAGATGTGGACTGAGAGGCCCCTCACCATTTTGGGACCAGATGTGCCACTGCTTATTGGGACTCAGGCATTAGAAACGAGGTCGCCTGGATTTCTTGCCCAAATATCACAAGCTTTCTACCCAAATCGATATCAATTTGGGTAGAAAGCTCATGAAAATTGGGCAGAAATAACCGATGATTTTACTGCATGAGCTCATCATTAAGCATGAGTTTTCCCGAGATTCAGGGTGAGAGGCCCCACACTATTATGGGCCATTCCTTGCCACCAAGTTTTGGGCCACAGATGTCAGAAATGAGTTTGCTGGGATTTCTACTCCAAACATCATGAGCATTCTACCCAAATTGATATGGCTTTGGCCCTGTCACGTCGGCACTTTTGGGGCCTCAGATGTTGGAAAAGAGATCACCAGGCTTTCTCCCATAATTCCCATAACAAGCTTTCTACCCACTTTGATATCGATTTGGGTAGAAAGCCTATGAGAATTGGGGGAGGAATCCCAGCGAAGTAGATTTTGAAGTCAGGGCCTGAAATGGAGTGGCCTGCCAAGGCCCAACATGGCACAATGTGTCTTGGCCCCAATCTCCAGAACACTCATTCCAAACGCTGAGTGTATTCAGTCCAAGTCATTGGGTATTCCCCCAATTCCAATGAGTTTTCTATCCAAATCAATATTGATTTATGTAGAAAGCTCATGAGAATTGGGTAAGAAATCCTGGCAAACTCGTTTCTGAAATCTGGGAGAAAAAGAAGTGGCACAGCTGGGTGAAAAATGGCACAAGGCCTTGGGCCCAAATCTGGAGAAACCTCATGACAAATGCTGAACACATTCTATCTAAATGGTCGGGTATTTCTGACAAATTCTCACGAGGTTTCCACCCAAATTGATATCAATTTGGGTGGAAAGCTCGTGAGAATTAGGTGGAAACACATGACAGTTTGGACTGCGTGGGTTTGGCGTTTGTCATGGTTTTTATTGAGATGCAGGCAGAAGCCCCGCACAATTTTGGGCCTCACTGCACTGCAGCATTGTGGGCCTCAGGCATCAGGAATGAGTTAGCCAGGATTTCTCACCCAATTCCCACGAGCTTTCTGCCAAAATCAATATTGATTTTGGCAGAAAGCTCGTGGGAATTGGGCGGAAACACCCAAGGATTTGGAAAACATGCACTCGGCTTTTAGCCTGCGTTTTATTGAGATGTGGGATGAGGAGACAGTGCCATTGGTGCCCCATTGCAGTGACGCCTCCTGGGACCCAGGCTCAGGGAACGAGTTCTCCGGGATTTCTCGCCCAATTCTCATGAGCTTTCACCCCAAATAGATAACGACTGGAGTGGAAAGCTCGGAGAATTGGGCAGAAACACCTGCCAATTTGGACCAGGAGTGCTCAGCGTGTGGTGTACGTTTTCTTACGATGTGGGCCAAAATGTCCTGTGCCATTTTGGACCCCACCCAGCCACCGCTTTGTGGTCCCAGGTGTCAGGAACGTGTTTGCCTGCATTTCTCGCCCAATTCTCATGAGCTTTCTGCCAAAATCAATACCGATTTGGGCAGAAAGTTCATGAGAATTGGGTAGAAACACCCGCTGATTTTAAACATGTGTGCTAGGCGTTTGGCACACGTTTTCTCAAGATGGGGGGCAAGAGGCTCTGCACCATTTTGGGCCCCACTGCGCCATGGTCTCTGGGCCCTAGGCACCAGGAATTAGGTCGCTAGGATTTCTCGCCCAATTCACCAGTTTTCTGCCCAAATCAATATCAATGTGGGTAGAAAGCTCATGGGAATTGGGTGGAAAAACCCAAGGAATAGGACCACACTCACTAGGAATTTGGCATGCGTTTTCTCGAGATGTGGGATGAGAGGCACTGTGCCTTTTTGGGCCTATCCATTCCACGGCTTCTGGGCCCCAGACTCCAGGAACTAGATTGCCAGGATTTCTTGCCCAAGTCTCATGAACTTTCTGCCCAAATCGATATCAATTTTGACAGAAAACTCATGAGAATTGGGTGGAAACACACGCTGATTTGGACCATGCAAACTCAGCAATTGGCATCCGTTTTCTCAAGATGCAGGCTGAGAGGCCCTGCACCATTTTGGGTCTTGCAGTGTTGCCTTTCTGAGCCCCAAGCACCGGGAACGTGTTCCCTGGGCTTTCTCACCCAATTCTCACGAGCTTTCTGCCCAAAGACATATCAATTTGGGCAGAAAGCTCGTGAGAATTAGGCGGAATCACGTGCCAATTTCGACCATGTGAGCTCGGCGGTTGGTGTGAGTTTTCTTGAGATGGAGGCTGAAGGTCCACTCCATTTTGGTCCCTGACACTAGGCAACTTTCTGGAACCCCGGCACAGGGAATGAGTGTGCCGGGAATTCTTGCCCAATTTCACGAGCTTTATGACCAAAGCGATATTGATTTGGGCAGAAAGCTCGTGAGAATTGGGCGGAAACACCCACCGATTAGGACCCCGAGCTCTCAGCATTTGGCGTGCCTATTCTCGAGACATGGACTGAGAGGCTAGAAATCCCAGAGAACTCTTTCCAGTTTCCTGGGGCCCAGAAAGTGGTGAAAGGTGGGGCCTCTCACCACGCATCTCGAGAAAATGCACACCAAATGCTGAGTGCGTGTAAACAAATTGACAGGTGCTTCTGCTAATTAGGTATTGATTTGGGCAGGAAGCTCATGAAAATTGGGTGGAAAGACCCACCTATTTGGACCACTCTCAGTAGGCATTTGGTGTGTGTCTTCTCGAGATGTGGGACAAGAGGTGACGTGCCATTTTGGACCCAACTGAGCCGCATTTTGTGGACCCATGGCTCTGGGATTGAGTTCTCTGGGACTTCTCACACAAATCTCATGAGCTTTCTGCCCAAATAAATATTGATTTGGGGAGGAAGCTTGTGAGAATTGGGCGGAAACACACGCCGATTTGGACAGAGCATGCTCAGCGATTTCTGTGCATTTTCATGAGGAGTGGGCCAAGAGGCACCACGCCATTTTCGGCACCAAAGTCAGGCATGGTTTCTCCCCAATTCTCACGAGTTTTCTGCCCAAATTGATATTGATTTGGGCAGAAATCTCATGAGAAATGGGCGGTTAGATCCACCTACTTGAATCGCTCTCACTCAACTTTTGGTTGTGTTTTCTTGAGTTGCGCAGACCAGAGGCGCTGCACCATTTTGGCACCAGCCGAGCCACCATTTTTGGGGCCCCTGGTGCTGGGATTGAGTTCTCTGGATTTCTCACCCAATTCTCATGAGCTTTCTGTCCAAATCAATATTAATTTGTGTAGAAAGCTTGTGAGAATGGGGTGGAAACAGCCGCTGACTTGGACAGAGTACGCTCGGCGTTTTCCATTCATTCTCTGGAGGAGTGGGCTGAGAGGCACCACGCCATTTTTGGCCCCAAAGATGGACGTGATTTCTCCCCCAATTCCCAAAAGCTTTCTGCCCAAATCTATATGAATTGGGACAGAAAGCATGTGAGAATTGGACGGAACGGCCCACCCATTTGGACCACTCTAACATGGCGTTTGGCATGCATTATCTGGATATGAGTCAGGGGGCCCCATGCCATTTTGGACCTGGCTGATCTGCGATTTTGTGGAGTTCTTGCACCGGGATTGAGTTCTCAGGCATCTCGCCCAGTTCTCATGAGATTACTGCACAAATTGATTTTGCCAGAAAGATTGTGAGAATTGGGCAGAAATACTCTCGGATGTAGAAAAAGTTCGCTCGGCGTATTCTGTGCATTTTCTCGAGGAAAGGGATGAGAGGTACCATGCCATTTTAAGCCCCACTGCTGGCCGTGATTTCTCCCCCAATTCTCATGAGCTTTCTGCCCAAATCTATATTGATTTGGGGAGAACACTTGTGAGAATTGGGCGGAAACATCTGCCAGTTTGGACAGAGCATGCTCGGCATTTTCCGTGCGTTTTCTGAAGGAGCAGCCTGAGAGGCACCACACCATTTTCAGCCCAACATCCAGCCGTGATTTGTCTCCAGTTCTCAGAAGTTTCCTTCTGAAATCGATATCAATTTTGGCAGAAAGCTCGTGAGAATTGGGTGGAGATATCCGACTATTTCGACTGCTATAGCTTGGTGTTTGGCGTGCATTTTCTGGAGATGTGAGACCACAGGCCACGTGCCATTTTGGACCTGACTGATCAACAATTTTGAGGGCCCCTGGGGGCAGGATCGAGTTCTCTGGAATTTCTCACCCAATCCTCATGAGCTTTCTGCCCAAATCGATATCAATTTGGGCAGAAAGCTCGGGAGAACTCGGCGGAAATACCCACCGATTTGGACAGAACATACTCGGCATTTTCCATGCGTTTTCTCAAGGAGCATGCCAAGAGGCACCACGTCATGTTTGGCCTCACAGCCAGCCGTGATTTCTCCTCAATTCTCATGAGTTTTCTTCCAAATTTGATTTCAAATTGGGCACATATCTCTTGAGAATTGGGCAGAATGACCCACCTATTTGGACTGCTCTCACTCGGCTTTTTGGGTGCGTTTTCTGAAGATGCGGGACAACAGGCACCGCGCCATTTTGGACCCAGCCAGGCCGCCATTTGTGGGCCCCTGGTGCTGGGATTGAGTTCTCTGGGATTTCTCGCCCAATTCTCACGAGCTTTCTGCCCAAATTGATATCGAATTGGGCAGAAAGCTCGTGAGAATTGGGCAGAAACACTCACCGATTTGGACAGAACATGCTCGGTGTTTTCCGTGCGTTTCCTCAAGGACCGAGCCGAGGGGCACCATGCCATTTTCGTCCCAACAGCTGGCCATGATTTCTCCCCAGTCCTCACGAGTTTTATGTTCAAATTGATATCGATTTGGGCAGAAAGCCCGTGAAAATGGGCAGATAGTCCCACCTACTTGAACCGCTCTAACTTGGCTTTTGCTGTGCGTTTTCTCGAGATGCAGGACAAGAGGCACCATGCCATCTTGGACCGGCCGAGTCGCTATTTTCTGGGGGCCTGGTGCCTGGATTGAGTTGTCCAGCAATTCTTGCCCAATTCTCATGAGCTTTCTGCCCAAATTGATATCAATTTGGCAGAGCTTGTGAGAAATGGGTGGAAAGACCCGCCGATTTGGACAGAGCACCCATGGCGTTTTCCTCGAGTTTTCTCGAGAAGTGTGCCGAGAGGAACTACGCCATTTTTGACCCCACAGCCGGCATTATTTCTCAACTGTTCTCACGAGTTTTCTTCTGAAATCAATACTGATTTGGGCATAAAGCTCCTGAGAACTGGGTGGTAAGACCAGCCTATTTGGACTGCTCTCACTCGGCTTTTGGCATGCGTTTACTCGATATATGGGAAAAGAGGCGCTGCGCCATTTTGGGCCCAACTGAGCGGCCATTTTGTGGGCTCCTGGCACTGGGATCGAGTCCTCCAAGATTTCTTCCCAAGTCTCTTGAGCTTTCTGCCCAAATTGATATCGTTTTGGGCAGAAAGCTCGAGAGAATTGGGCGAGAAATCCCAGAGAACTGCATCCCAGCACCAGGGGCCCACAAAATGGTGGATCAGCCAGGACCAAAATAGTGCAGGGCCTCTGGTCTCACATCTCCAGAAAATGCACACCAAACGCTGAGCTAGAGTGGTCCAAATAGGTGGGTCTTTCCACCAAATTCCCATGAACTTTCTGCCCTAATCGATATTGATTTGGGCAGAAAGCTCATGAGAATTGAGGAAATATCATGGCCGGCTGTGGGCCCGAAATTGGTGTGGTGCCTCTTGGCCCACTCCTTGAGAAAAAACACAGAGAACGAAGAATGTACATTGTCAAAATCGGCGGGTGTTTCCGCCTAATTCTCATGAGCCTTCTGCCCAAATCGATATCAATGTTGGCAGAAAGCTCTTAGAATATGGGGAGAAATCACAGCCGGTTCTGGGGCCTAAAATGGCATGGTGCCTCTCAGCCTGCTCCTTCAGAAAATGCAATGGAAAATGCCATGCCTGCCCTGTCCAAATTGGCGGGTATTTCTGCACAAGTCTTATGAGCTTTCTGCCCAAATCGATATCAATTTGGGCAAAAAGCTCATGGGAATTGGGCAAGAAATCTCAGAGAACTCCATCCCGGTGCCAGGGGCCCACAAAATGGCGCTCAGCCTGGGCCCAAATGGCGTGGCACCTCTTGTCCCAAATCTCGACAAAATGCACATGAAAAGCCGAGAGAGAGCCATCGAAAATGGCGGGTGTTTCTGCCCAATTCTCACGAGCTTTCTGCCCAAATTGATAACAATTTGGGCAGAAAGCTCGTGAGAATTGGGGAGAAATCACGGCCGGCGTTCGGGCCAAAAATGGTGTGGTGCCTCATTGCCAGCTCCTCGAGAAAAAGCCTGGAAAAGGCCGAGCATTCTCTGTCTAAATCAGCGGGTGTTTCCACCCAATTCTCACGATCTTTCTGCCCAAATCGGTAGGGCAGAAAACTCGTCAGAATTGGGCAAGAAATCCCAGAGAACTCGATCCCAGCACCAGGGGCCCACAAAATGGTGGCTCAGCCGGGTCCAAAATGGTGCGGCACCTCTAGTTCTGTATCTTGTCAAAACGCACACCAAAAGCTGAGTGAGAGCCATCCCAATCAGCGGGTGTCTCCGCCCAATTCTCACGATCTTTCTGCCCAAATCAATATCAGTTTGGGCAGAAACCTCATGAGAATTGCGGTAAAATCTCGAATGGGTCTGGGGTGGAAAATAGCATGGTGTCTTTCAGCCCGATCCTCGAGAAAACGTACAGAAAGTACTGAGTGTGCTCTGTCCAAATGCCAACTGAGCGTGGTCCAAATCAGTGGGTGTTTCTGCTCAATTCTAAAAAGCTTTCTGCCCAAATCAATATAAATTTGGGCAGAAAGCTAGTGAGAACTGGGAGATAATTCCCAGGGCCTCTTTCCTGATGCCTAGTGTTAGAAAGTGGGGGCACGGTGGCCCCCAAATGGCGCTGCGACTCTTGGCCCCCATCTCAAGAAAACGCATGCCAAAATCCTACTGACTTTGGACCAATTAGGCCCATGTTTCTGCCAAATTCTCATGAGCTTTCTGCCCCAATCCATTACAATTTGTGAAGAAAGCTCATGAGAATTGGTTGTGAAACCCCATTGAGCTTCTTCTCAATGCTCATGGCCCATAAGCTCTAGGTTGGTTTTTATGGCTTCTGTCCCCAGAGACCTATCCCTCAGGCCCTATCACTGAGGGACTCCTTAGCCATCCCAGAGGGCTCCGCCTCCCACCCCAAAGGAATTTCAGCTGAGCCACACCACCAAAGCAGGTGAAATCTTCCCTGTCCCCTGAGGCCATCTCCTCCAATGTCAGCCCACCTGGAAACAAATGCAGACCCTGACACTAAGCCTAATGCACACCCTCCAATCAGCTCCCTGAGGCGTTCTCCTCGGGCCCTTCAGTTCAGTCCTGATAGGCCCCTAGCCCCTAACACTAACCCTAGGTTGGGTTTTCAGGCTTCCGTCCCCAGGGACTTGCCACACAAGACCTACCGGATTGGGACCCTGGGGTGATAACAGAGAAGTCCGCCTCCCTCCAAGAAGTATATCATGCCATTTGCAGATGTGTCAGACACTCAGAGCAGGACAAAATGGCCATGATGTCCTAAGGCCAGTGACACCACATGCGAGTTCCAAGGACACAACCTCAGAGCCTGACGTTCAGCCCGACCCACGCCTTTAACTCAGATGCCCAGGGCTCTACTCTTGGCACCTTCTGTTCAGGCGTCATAATTGCCTAGGCCCTAATCCTAACCTTAGGATGGGTTATAGGGCTTCTGTCCCCAGAGGTCTGGCCCCCAGGCCCTACGGCTGAGGGACTCCTGAGCCATACAAGAGGACTCCGCCAGCCACACGAAAGGAAACCCTGCCCTTTGCAGCTGAGCCACACCACCAGAGCAAGAGAAATCTTTCTTCCCTGACCCCTGAGTCCACAACCTCCAGATGCGACCCCGCTGGACACAAACCCGTCCCTGAAACTCAGCCTGACCCACTCCCTCCACTCAGCACCCCAAGGAAATCTTCTCAGCCCCTTAAGTTCAGTACTGATAGGCCCCTATACCCTAACCCTAACCCTAGTTTGGGTTTTCAGGCTTCTATCCCCAGAGACCTGGTCCCCGGATGGGGATGATGGAAACATACCAGAGGAGTTGGCCTGCCACTCAGAAGGAAACCATGCAATTTGCAGTTGCACCTGACAGTCAGGGCAGGACAAATCAGCCATGCTCCCCTGAGGCCAAGGCAACGAGTTTCAACTTCCATGGACCTAAACCCAGAGCTTGACACTCAGCCCGACCCACACCTTCAACTCAGACCCACAGGGTGCTGGTCTTGGTGCCTTTCTTTCAGGCATCATATTTCTCTAGGCCCTAACCCTAACCCTAGGTTTGGTTTTCCAACTTCTGTCTCCAGAGACCTGGCCCCCAGGTCCTACCGATCAGGGACCCCTGAGCCACAGCAGTGTGCTCAGCCTTTGACCAGGAAAGAAACCGCACCTTTGGCAGCTGTGCCAAACTCTCAGAGCAGGAAAAATCTGCCATGCCTTCTTGAGAACACCCCCACCCATGGTGGTCCCCATGGCCACCAACCCGGACCCTGACACTCTGCCTGATCCACCCCCTCAACTCAGTCCCTCGGTGCAATCACCTCAACGCCAGCCAGTTGCACCTGCCATGCCCCCAGGCCCGAACCCTAACCCTAGACTGGGTTTTCAGGCTTCTGTCCCCAGAGGCCTGGCTCCCAGGCCATATGGCTGAGGGGTCCTGAGCCATACCAGAGTAATCTGCCTGACACCCTGAATGAAACCGTGCTCTTTGCAGCTGAGCCACACCACCAGTGCACGAGAAATCTTTCATGATCCCTGAGGCCACCTCCTCTGGTGGTGGCCCCGCTGGACACAAACCCAGACCCTGACACAGCCTGAACCATGCCCTCCACTTAGCACCCCAAAGCACTCTTCTCAGCCCCTTCAATTCGGTCCTGATAGGCCCCTAAGCCCTAACCCTAACCCTAGGTTGGGTTATCAGTCTTCTATCCCCAGGGGCTTGGCCCCCGGGCCTCACTGGATGCGGACTCTGGATCCATACCGGAGGAGTCTGCCCTTCACCCACAAGGAAACCATGCCATTTCCAGTGCCCCAGACAGTCGGAGTGGAACAAGTCTGCCACGCCCCCTGAGGCCAGTGCTGCCCATTGTGACATCCATGGACACAAACACAGAGACTGATGGTCAGCCTGACTCATGCCCCCAAATCAGACCCCTAGGACACTCGCACCGGCGCCTTCTGTTCAGGTGTCATATTCCCCTAGGCGCCAACCCTAACCCTAGGTTGTGTTTTCAGGCTTCTGTCCCCAGAGGCCTAGCCTCCAGGCCCTACTGATTGGGGCCTCCTCAGCCACAGCAGAGGACTCAGCCTGCCACCCCGAAGGTCACCGGACCATTGGCTGCTGCGCCAAACCCTCAGGGCAGGAGAAATCTGCCATGCCCCCCTGAGGACAACCCCTCCTGGGGCGTCTCTGTGGCCACTACCCATATTTGTATCACACTCGCTTCTGTTTTCACGAGATCTCTACCCATCTCTACATCAATTTTGGCAGAAATCTCATTAGAAATGGGAGGAAATACTCAACAATTTGGACCACATGGATTTGGCATAAGTTTTCTGGAGATTTGGGTCAAGAAGCCACGTGCCATTTTTGGCTCCGCTGTGCCACCACTTTTAGGGCCCAGACGTCAGAAAAGAGTTCGTCAGGATTTCTCTCCCAATTCTCATGAGCTTTCTACCAAATTGATATTGATAGAAAGCTCGTGAGTATTCGGTGGAAATACATGATGAATTGGATGAAGATAAAACAAGAATTAGGTTGAGTTATCTATTACCATTGACAGGTACTGAGCTCGGTGCCTTGGTGATTATGCCCTCTCCCATTTCTTTTTTAAAAACACTTAAGGCAGGTAAGTCTGACAATGAAAATGATGTCCATAGTTAATGTATGAAACTTGACCCTGACCCTGGCCGCCATATCTAGTTAAGATATGCTCGGTTTAGAATATTGCTCATCAACTAGAGGATGGTTTGGAGGAGCTAAGGAATTCAGGGACCCACCATCTTGTGACTTATTCTCCCTTGAATCTGCTAAGCTGGAACACTTTGGGCCACATTCTATCTGGAGTGTGGCCACACAGGGGCAACACTGAATAAACATCTGCACAGACCCCACTCTTCCTTCATCCTGTCCCAATTTTTCCTTCATCCTGTCGAGGCTTGTTCACTTATCGTTTACAGATGATGTTATAGATTCTGAGAGTGTGAATCTATCAAATTTCTTAAAAACCAAACAAATTCTTTCAACTTATTAAAAATAGAAGATGTTTTCAAGCATCCCAGGTTGCTGAGCAGATGAGGCCCAGGGGCCTGGGAAAATCCTAGTACTATTGAATAGATTCAGGTCTACTCAGGAACCATGGATGGCTTCTACTCCACTTCTTTTCAGGAAGAATTTGTGTCCACTAACAGGACTGAATCCACACAAAATCGTGCAGCTCAGAGGACACAAAAAGGAGAATCCGCAGTCTCCAGAAGCAGATAAATTCCAACACCGAGACACCAAGAAGACATACCACAGAGGCTCTGCTCAGGCCAATTTGTAGTCCGTTAATCCTCTTGAGAGAGACTGCCCCCAATGCCCCTGGGGGTCGTGCATCAGGCAGAGTGCACACTCTGAGGCTGCACTGTTGAAACCCATGACAAGTTTCCTGGTCATTTCCTCCATGAGACACTCCCTACCCTCTGACAACTCCAGCCTGTTTCTTAAAACTCCCATTCCCCTTTCTGACACCATCGTGCACTTTTCTTGTCACTTCCATTCTATACAGCATGTTGAACTAAACGCTCCCCTGTCATGGAAAAGTTTTTTGCCACGTGTGCTGTGAAAGTATACCTGGAATCATCTTTCCTGAAGGATAATCCCTTGTTGCATTGGGTGACCTAACTGGGGACTCAGAACACCCTCACAATGTCATGAGGCTAGTGCCCTGGGCATGGTCCTCACTAAGCCAGCTCAGCTGTTGCAGTGAATCAGTGAATGCCTGATGTAGTCACTGTTGTTATTCTGCAAGTAGTATAACACAGCCGAAACTTTGTCGTGGGTTCAGAATTGCTCATGGATCCTCAGCCACATCAGATTGCATGGGGGCACACCCTGAAGACATTTGCTAGTCCAATGTTGCCCTGGGGAATTTCCATCCAACAGCCTGTGTGGAAATGTCAGACCTCAATAGGCCTGGGAGGGGAGTGGATGGAAGGCAGAACTGCCAAGAAAGAATCCATCCCGGAGAGTGCCCAAAACTTCCTAGTTCATCCCATAGTCTCGAATGAGTCAGTTAATCTAAAAACATGTCCTCCGCATTTGTGAAACAATGAGCCTAAAGCTCTGATGAAGTGACTCTCCTAGGTTTTATTGGAAATCAGCAAATGAGCCAAACTGATGTGAGATGGCCTCCAGCATGATCCCCCAGTGTGGCTTCTGCTAGAGCCACTATCATCCATTTACCTTTCCTGCACTCCCAGACTCTCTTGGGACTCTTCATGGGACCTCTTCCTGGAACAAAAGTCATGACAATGCCTCAGAAAACTCTGACACTGGATATAATGAGACTTTGGGATATCCATGGGGTCTGAAGTCATAGGCCATCTAGAGTTTTTCGGCAAACATATGTTGGTGCGAAACTCACCTGTTGACAAGAGGGAGGATGAAGATGGAAAAAACTAGGGAAAGAAGGGGTGCTCACGACACATGTGACACCAGATGTTACATTGATGTCCAGTAGGGCAAGTCCCCCAAGCGCCCAGAATCTCCTTGACAGAACTCACCCCTAAGTTTGGAAGCTGAGCTTCATCCATGCGTTAAGAGCGCCCTGGAAAACTCAGGGAAGCATGACATGGGACATCCTAAATCCACAGCCTTGAGGGTTATATACTCATGGAGCGGCTGATTTCTCAAAATGAATTCGAAATGGTAAATGATTCACTGATTAAAGATGGATATTTTTGATGAAAAATAAAGTCATAGGTTTCCAAAAAATAAATATTGATGCAGTATCTACTTAGTACAAATGTCTCACTCTAGGGCCACCTGGGATCTCCCAAAATGCATGGGGGTAGAAATAGTGTATCAACGATAGGTAGCAATGCAGGCTAAGAGCTAAGAGAGTCATCCTAATCAGAGAGGCCCATTATGGAACCTCTCTGAGAAGATGATTCTCAGCCAAGAGCAGTAAGACAGGGCCAGCGAATCCATCTGTGGGAAGAGTGACATTGCAACTCGAGTTTTAATCATTTGAATGCTAAATCATCAAGGTCCAGAAGTATTCTCTCAAATGTTGCTTTTGAAAATTCGGTATGTCTGCATCAGTATTTGGGTTCCATGATAACCTTGCTCACTGCAAAAGAACCTAAGAAAAGGTCTGATGGAAGCGGACATCTTGTATTAAAATGCAAATAAATGAACCCTAGCAAACCCATAAACCTAACCCTACCCCTAAGCCCATAACCCTACCCTGACCCTAATGCTGACACCAACCCTGAACTTAGGTTGTGCTGAGAGGGGTCTGTTCCAAAGAGATCTGGTGTCAAAACCCCAGCGACTGGGGATACCCGAGATATTCCAGAGGACTCCGCCTGTGATCCACAAGGAGACCATGCTGTTAGGAACTCCGGAGACCATGCAGAGTAGGAGAAATCTGCATGTGCACCTGGGGCCAACCCCCATGTTCAGTGGCCTGCTGGACACCAACTCGAAGCCTGACACTCAGCCTAACCCATGGCCGCAACTGAGTGCTCCACAGCCTTTGCCTCACCACAAGCAGATCAGGCCTGTCATGCCTCTAACTCCGAACCCTAACTCTAGGTTTGGACTGCCGACTTCTGTCCCCAGAGGCCTGGCACCCAAGCCCTCTAGACTGGAGACACTGTCAACGTACAGCAGGAAGTTACATGCCATGAAGAAGGAAACGAAACCATTCCAGTCTCAGCAAAAAACACTCAGAGTATAAGAAACCTGCATGCCCACCTTAGACAGCCCACATATTCAGTGTCCCGGTGGACACAAACCCAAAGCCTGACACTCCGCAGGACCCAACCCCTCAACTCACAACACTGGGTGCTCACCTTAGCGCTGGCAGATGAGTCCCTAAAGCTTATTGTGTAACTCATGAAGTACGTTTGCCATTGCTTTCAAGTCTGAGGTGCCAGGGGCAGAACACACTTCTTATGTCTTTTGGTCGCTTTTAGGTTAGGATGAATTTTCCACGCTTCATCTCTGACCCAGGGGCAGGGAACAAAGGCAACACAGATCTATGCTTTGAAATGAAAACAGAAATCTGCAAACCCAAGTTTTAAAAAGAGTGAATGGCTCAGGACCAGGTGACAAAAAGGGGAGACAGACAGCAAGGATCCAAAGAACAGGTCACGTGTGTGGGAGGTGGCCCACAACTGCATCTGTCAGATCCAAGTCATGCAGGACACAAGGGAGTCACACTGCACTTGGTCCATCATTTTGCTACACTTGAGCAGAGCAGAGGATGTGCTAAGCTGGGTATGGGTGTCAGGGGGAGATTGGTAGCTGGCCCCAGATGCTACCTGCCCAGTACTTGTAGACCAGCTCCTCATCTAAGCTGGTCCTTAGCTAAGATGAAACAATAATTAGGTTTAATTACCTATTTCCCAGAACAGGTAATGTGTTCAGTGCTTTGGTGACTATATCCTCTCCAATTTTATTTTTTAGAAACATTTGAGGCAGGTGAGACTGACATACAAAAAGCTGTCCATTGATAACGTATGCAACTTGACCCTGACCCTAGCCGTCATATCTAGTTATGATATTCTCAATTAGGAATATCACTCATCAACTAGAGAATGGTTTTGAGGAGCTAAGAAATTCAGGGACCAACCTTCTTGTGTCGTATTCTCCCTTGAATGTGCTAAGCTGGAACACATTCAAACACATGCTATCTGGATAGTGGCCACATGGGGACAACACTGAGTACACATCGGTGCAAACCCATCTCCAAACCCAGTTCTTTCTTCATCCTATCAAGCCTTGTCCATGAAAAAATTACAGCTCATTTTCTTGATTCTAAACAGTGTGACTCTGTCAAATTTCTTAAAAACCCAACGAGGTCTTTCAACCTATTCAAAATAGATGTTTTCAAACATCTTGTGGTTGGCAAGTAGGTAAAGGCCCAGGAGTCTGGGAAAAGGCTATACTGTTGAATACATTCAGGTCTACTCAGGTAACAAGGATGACTTCTATTCAACTTTATTTTTGGAAGAATTTCTGTCCACTAAAAGAATTGAATCCACACAAAATCGTGAAGCTCAGAGGAAAACAAAAGGAGAATGCATAGGTGCCAGAAGCTGAGAAAGAACCACACCCAGGCACCAAGAAGACATACCACGGAGGCTCTGCTCAGGCCAAATTGCAGTCCTCTGAAGCAAGTGTGCCCCAAATGCCACTGGGGGTCATGGGTCAGGTAGTTTGCAAACCCTGAGGCTTCACAGTTGTACCCTTTGACTAGTCTCTGGGTCCCTTCCTCCACAAGACACCCCCTACCCTCTGACGACTTCAGCCTGGTTTTTGGAACTCCCATTTTGGTCCGCATCATTCTCTTTTCCTGTCACTGCCATACTGTGGAGCATGGTGAACTATATACTCTCCTCTAGTGGAAATATTTTTTGCCATGTTAGCTGTGAAAATCTACCTGGCACCACCTGCCCTGATGGAGAATCCCTTGTTGCATTGGGTGACTTAACTTTGGACTCGGAGCACTCTCACAGTGTCATGGGGCTAGTGTCCTGGGCAAGATCATCACTAAGCCAGCTCAGCTGTTGCAGTGAAAGCCTAATCAAGGCACTGCTCTTATTCTGCAAGTAAGATAGCACAGCCACAATCTTGGCATGGGTTAAGAATTGCTCATGGTCCCTCAGCCACATTATATTGCATGGGGGCACACCCTGAATACTTACTAGCCAAATGTCACCCTGAGGAACTTCCATCCAACACGCTTGTGAAAATGCAGGACCTCAATAGGATCGGGAGGGGAGGGAATGGAAGTCAGAACTCCTGAGATAGAATCCATCCTGAAGAATGCCCAAACTTCCTAGGAGTTCATTCCATAGTCTGGAATGAATCAATTAATCTAAAAACATGTCCTCCACATTTTAGAAACAATGAGCCTGAAGCTCTGAAAAGTGACTCTCCTGGGTCGTATTGGAAAGCAGTGAAAGAGTGAGACTGAAATGTGAGATGTCCTGCAAAATGATCTCCAAGAGTGGCTTTAGCTAGAGCCGCAATCATCCATTTATCTTTCCTGGATTCCCACACTCCCATGAGACTCTTCATGTATCCCATTCTGGGAACAAAGTTCTAATCAGTGCCTCAGAAACTTCTGGCACTGGTTATAGCGAGACTTTAGGATGCCCATGGGGTCCCAAAACATAGGCCAATTCAGAGTTTGTGTGCAAAGATATGGTTGGTGAGAAATGCATATGTTGACAAGAAGGTAGACATATATGGAAAAAGCTAGTGAAAGAGCAGTTGCACACGTCATATATGGTCCCACAGGATACAGTGCTGTCCAGCAGAACAAGCCCCCCTAATGCCCCCAAGAGCCTTGAGAAAACTCGCCCCTAATTTTGGAAGCTGAGCTTCATCCATGGGTCAAGAGCCAGGACCTCCTAAAGCCATTGCCTTGACAGATGTATACTCATGAAGCAATTGATTTCTCCATATAAATTCTGAAATGATAAATGATTCACTGATAAATCATGGATATCTTTGATGAAAAAGAAATATAACGGCTGACCCTAAACCTGAAACCAGCCCTAACACTAGGTGGTGCAGTGAGGGGTCTATTCCAAAGCCACCATGTGCCAAAGCCCCAGGGACTGGGGACACCAGAGCCATTCCAGAAGACCCCAGCAACCACCCACAAGGAAACCATGCTGTATGGAACTATGGAGATGATGCAGAGCAGAAGAAATTTGCATGCCCACCTGAGGCCAGGCCCCACATTCAGCGGCCCGCTGGACCCTATACCGAAGACTGACAATGCCCTCAACTCAGCTCTCTGGGTCCTACGTCTCACCCCCAGCATATCGGGGACTCCCATGCCTGGAATACCTAACCCTAACCATAAGTTTATAGACTTAGGGTTGATGGACTTCTACCCCCAGAAGCCTGGCTCCCAAGACCTCCAGATTGGGGACACCATAAATGTACAGCAGGATCTCAACTGCCATGCAGAAGGAAATGAAGCCAATAGGGTCTCTGCAAGAACACTCAGAGCATAATAAACGTGCATACCACCTTAGACCACCAACACATTCTGTGGCCCACTGGACAGAATCCCAAAGCCTGACATTTAGCCTGACCCATGCCCTCAACTCACAACACTGGGCCCTCGCCTCAGCACTGGAAGATGAGTCCCTAAGGCTTATTTTGTGGCACACGATGGACATGGTTTTCCATTTCTTTCAAGTATGAGGTGCCAGGGACAGACCACACTTGATATGTCTTTTTGTTGCTTTCCGGTTAGGATGACTTTTCCAGCCTTTGTCTCCAAACCAGGGACAGGGAAACAAGGCAACACAGATCTGCACTTGGAAATGTCAAGAGAAATGTGCAAACCCAAGTTCTCAAAGGAGCTCAAGTTTCAGGGCCAGGGACAAAGAATGAGGAGGTAGATAGCAAGGAGCCAAAGAATAGGTCACGTGTATGTGAATGGGCCCATATCTCTACCTGCCAGATCCAAGCCATGCCTGACAGGAGGGAGTCAACCTGCACCTGGTCCGTTGGTTTGCTACCCTTGAGCATAGCAGAGGACTTTCTAGGCAGGGTATGGGTGTCGGGGGCAGATTGGTAACTAGCCCCAGATCCTACCTGCCCTGTACAGGTAGGACAAGCTTCTCATCTAAGCTGGTCCTCAGGTAAGATGAAATAATAATTAGGTTTAGTTACCTATTTCCTAGGACAGGTAATGTGCTCAGTGCTTTGGTGACTTTACCCTCTCCAATTTCACTTTTTAGAAACACTTGAGGCAGGTAAGACTGACATACAAAAAGCTGACCATTGTTAATGAATGCAACTTGACCCCAACCCTAGTCATCATATCTAGTTATAATGTGCTTGATTTAGAATATCGCTCACCAACTAAAGGATGATTTGGGGGATCTAAGGAATTCAGGAAGCAAACTTCTTGTGTCGTATTCTCCCTTGAATGTGCTAAACTGGAACACATTTGAACACATGCTATCTGGATAGTTACCACACGGGGGCAACACTGAGTACACAGTGGTGCAAAACCCACTCCAAAACCAATTCTTCCTTCATCCTGTCAAGATTTGTTCGATCAGCAATTACAAATTATTTTTTCGATTCTAAACAGTGTGACCCTGTAGAATTTCTTAAAAACCCAATTAATTCTTTAAACCTGTTAAAAATAGAACTTGATTTCATACACCTTGGGGTTGGTGAGTAGATGAAAGCCCAGGAGTCGGGGAAAAGGCTATACTGTTGAATAGATTCAGGTTTACTCCAGAAACAAGGATGACTTCCATTCCACTTCTTTTCAGGAAGAATTTGTGTCCACTACAAGAACTGAATCCACATAAATTCATGAAGTTCAGAGGAAAACAAAAGGAAAATGCAGAGCACCAGAAGCTGAGAAAGACCCACACCCATGCAACAAGAATACATACCACAGAGGCTCTGCTCCGCCAATTTGTAGTCCATAGATCCTCTGGAGCGATTGTGCCGCCAATGCCCCTGGGGGTCTTGGGTCAGTCAGAGAGCACACCCTGAGGCTGCACTGATGTAACCCGTGACAAGTCTCCAGGTCCCTTCTTCCATGAGACATTCCCTACCCTCTGATGATGCCAGCCTCCTTGGAAATCACATTCCCCTTTCTGACCCTATACACTATCATTCACTTTTCCTGTCCCTGCCATACTATAGAGCTTGTGGAACTACATACTACTCTGTTGAGGAATATTTTTTTTGTCATGTTTGCTGGGAAAACCTACCTGGAACCATCTGCCTGATGGAGAAGCCCTTATTGCACTGAGTGACATAACTCTGGACTCATAGAATCCTCACAGTGTCATGCGGCTAGTATCCTGGGCAAGGTCCCCACTAAGCCAGTTCAGCTGTTGCAGTGAAGGCCTGATCCAGTCACTGCTATTATTCCACAAGTAAGATAGCACAGCCAAAATCTTAGCGTGGGTTCAGAATTGCTCATGGACCCTAGATACATCAGATGGCATTAGGGCACACCCTGAAGGCACTTACTAGTCCAATGTCTCCCTGGGGAATTTCTATCCAACAGCCCTTGTGGAAAGGCGGGATCTCAATAGGACTGGGAGGGGAAGGGAT
The DNA here is from genome assembly GCA_002007465.1 of Ailurus styani. Classification (NCBI taxonomy): domain Eukaryota; kingdom Metazoa; phylum Chordata; class Mammalia; order Carnivora; family Ailuridae; genus Ailurus; species Ailurus styani. Next base: position 49,818 of record LNAC01001698.1, read on the forward strand.
GGACGTCAGAACTCCTGAGTTAGAATCCATCCTGGAGACTGCCCAGAACTTCCTAGGAGTGCATGCCATAGTCTCAAATGAATCAATAAATCTAAAAACATTTCCTCCACATTTCTGAAAGGATTAGCCTGAAGCTCCAATGAAGTGCCTCTCCTAGGTCGTATTGGAAATCAGTGAAAGAGCCAGACTGAGATGTGAGATGTCTTGCAAAATGATCCACCAGGAATGGATTTGGCCAGAGCCACAATAATCTATTTAACTTTCCTGGACTCCCAGACTCTCATGGGACTCTTCATGCTGTCCATTCTGGGATAAAATTCTCATCAGTGCCTCAGAAATACCTGACACTGGTTAAAACCAGACCTTGTGATGCCCATGGGGTCCCAAGTCATAGACCAACATAGAGTTTGGGTGCAAAGATATGGTTGGGAAACTCGCATGTCAACAAGAAGGTAGAGGAAGTTGGAAAAACCTAGTGAAAGAGGGGTTTCTCACATCACATCTGGCCCCAGAGGATACAGTGGTGTCCAGCAAGACAAGCCCCCCTAATGCCCCCAAGCGTGTGGACAAAACTCACCCCTGAGTTTCAAAGCTGAACCTCATCCATGAGTCCAGAGCCAGGACCTCTAAAAGCCACTGGCTTGACAGATGTATACTCATGGAGCAATTGGTTTCTCCAAATAGTTTCTGAAATAACCGATTCACTGATAAATAATGGATATTTTTGATGAAAATGAAAGTCATACTTGTTCAATGAATAAATATTGGTGCAGTATCTATTTATGACAAATATAACACCTGACGCTAAACCTGACACCAACCCTAACTGTAGGTGATGCAGAGAGGGGTCTGTTCCAAAGAGACCTGGTGTCAAAGCCCCAGGGACTGCAGACAAACGAGCCATTCCAGAGGACTTCACCTGCCACCCACAAGGAAACCATGCTGTTTGGAACTATGGAAATGATGTAGAGTAGAAGAAATCTGCATGCCCACCTGAGGCCAACCCCACATTCAGCAACCTGCAGGACACTAAACTGAAGAGTGACACTTGGCCTGACCCATGCTTTCAAATCAGAACCCCGGGACCTTCGCCTCACCCCCAGCATATTGGGACTGCCAGGCCTCTAAGTCCTAACCCTAACCCTAGGTTGGGTTTATAGACTTCTGTCCCCACAGCCTGGCACCCAGGACCTCCTGATTGGGAACATCGTAAATGTATAGCAGGACCTCAGCTGCCACGCGGAAGGAGACGAAGCCATTTGTGTCTCCGCAAGAACACTCAGAGCATAAGAAAGGTGCATACCACTTTAGAGTGCCCAAACATTCAGTGGCAACTGGACACAAACCCAAAGGCTGACATTCAGCATGACCCACGACCTCAACACAGAACCCTGGACCCTCGCCTCAGTACTGGTAGATGTGTCTGTAAAGCTTATTGTGTGGTACGTGAAGTACATCGTTTACCATTGCTTTCAATCTAAGGTGCCAGGGATAGACCACACTTGAAACATCTTTTTGTTGCTTTCAGTTTAGGATGACTTTTCCAGCCGTAATCTCTGACTCAGGGACAGGGAACCAAGGCAACACAGATCTACACTTTGAAATGTCAACAGAAACCTGCAAACCCAAGTTCTCAAAGGAGTGAATGGTTCAGGACCAGGTGACAGAATGGGAAGACAGACAGCAAGGAATCAAAGAACAGGCCACGTGAACAGGTATGTAAGCTGGTCCACGTCTCAACCTGTCAGATCCAAGCCATGCCTGACATGAGGGAGTCACACCTGCACCTGGTCTGTTGGTTTTCTACCTTAGAGCAGAACAGAGGATGTGGTGAGCTAAGTGTGTGTGTGTGTGGGGGGGGGAGATGGGTAGCAGGGTCCAGATGCTACCTGCCAAGTACCTGTAGGACCAGCTCCTCACCTTAGCTGGTCCTCAGCTAAGGTGAAACATTACTTAGGATTAGTTACCTATTTCCTTTGACAGGTAATGTGCTTGGGGCTTTGGTGACTGTATCCTCTCCCATTTTATTTTTTAGAAACACTCAAGGCAGGTAAGACTGACAGACAAAAAGGTGTCCATTGATAATGTTTGCACCTTTATCCTGACCCTAGCGTCATATCTAGGTCAGATATGCTCGATTTAGAATGTCGATCATCAACTAGAGGATGGTTTTGAGGATCTAAGGAATTCAGGGACCAACCTTCTTGTGTCTTATTCTCCCTTGAATCTGCTGAGCTGGAACACATCTGGACACATGCTATCTTCAGAGTAGCCACACGGGGGCAACACTGAGTAAACATAAGTTCGAACCCCAATCCAAACCTAATTCTTCCTTCATCCTGTCAAGCCTCGTTCATGCAGCGTTTACAGATCATTCTATACACTAAGAATAGTGGGACTTGCAAATTTTTAGAAACCGAACGAATTCTTTCAACCTGTTCAAAATAGAAGATGTTTCCAAACATCTCGGAGTTGGTGAAGAGATGAAGACCCAGGGCCCTGGGAAAAGGCGATTACTATTGAATAGATTCAGGTCGACTCAGGAAACAAGGATGACTTCTATTCCACTTGTTTTCAGGGAGAATTTATTTCCAACAACAGGACGGAATCAACACAAAATTGTGCAGCTCAGAGGACACAAAAAGGAGAATCCACAGCCTCGGGAAGCAGAGAAAGACCCACACCCAGGCACCAAGAAGACATATGATGGAGGCTCTGCTCAGACCAATCTGTAATCTGTAGATCCTCTGGAGCGATTGTGCCCCCAATGCCCTGGGGTTCATTAGTCAGGCAGAGCGCAAACCCTGAGGCTGCACCATTGTTACCTGTGACAAGTCTCCTGGTCCCTTCCTCCATGAAACACTCCCTACCCTCTGATGATGCCAGCCTCCTTGGAAATCACATTCCCTTTATGACACTATACCCTATCATTCACCTTTCCTGTCCCTGCCATACTATAGAGCATATTGATCTATAAAATACTCTGTCGAGGAAATTTTTTTTCCTCATATTTGCTTTGAAACTCTACCTGGAAACATCTGCCCAGATGTAGAATCCCTTGTTGCACTGGGTGACTTAACTGTGAACTCATAGAACCCTCACAGTGTCATGTGGCTAGTATTCTGGACATGGTCCTCACTAAGCTGGCTCAGTCGTTTCAGTGAAAGCCTGATTCATGCACTGCTATTATTCTGCAAGTAAGATAGCACAGCCAAAATCTTGTCGTGGGTTCAGAATTGCTCATGGACCCAAGCCACACCCTGGGCATTAGGGCACACCCTGAAGGCACTTACTAGTCCAATGTCACCCTGGGGATTTTTCATCCAACAGCCCTTGTGGAAAGGCGGGATCTCAATAGTATCGGGAGGACAGGGAATGGACGTCAGAACTCCTGAGATAGAATCCATCCTGGACAGTGCCCACAATATTCTAGGAATGCATGCCATAGTCTCAAATGAATGAATAAATCTAAAAACACATCCTACGCATTTGAGAAATGATGAGCCTGAAGCTCCGATGAAGTGCCTCTCCCAAATGGATATCAATTTTGGCAGGAAGCTCGTGAGAAATGGGAGACCAATCCTGGACAACTTGATCCAGGATCCAGGGCACACAAAATGGTGTCTCAGCCTTGTCCAAAATGGCACGGGGCCTCAGGTCTCCCATCTCCAAAAAACACACCCCAAAAGCTGAGGGAGAGCAGTCCACAGAGGCTGGTCATTTTGCCCAATATTTGGGAGCTTTCTGCCCCAATCAATATCGATTTCAGAAGGAAACTCATGCAAATTGGGGAGAAAACACGGCTGGCACTGGGCCCAAAACCGCGTGGTGCCTCTTGGCATGATCCTCAAGAAGAGGCATGAAAAACACCTAGCATGCTCTGTCAAAATTGGTGGGTCTTTCCGCCCAATTCTACCGAGCATTCTGCCCAAGTTGATATCAATTTTGAAAAAAAACTCTTGAGAAGTGGGGAGAAATCAAGGCCAGCTGTGGTCCAGAAAATGGCATGTTGCCTCTCGGCCCGATCCTTGAGAAGATGCCCGGAAAACGCCGAGCAAGCTCTGTCAAAATTGGCGGACCCTTCTGCCCAATTCTCCCGAGCATTTTGCCCAAGTCAATATCGATTTCGGAAAGAAACTCATGAGAACTGGGGAGATCACAGCTGGCTCTGGGACCAAAAACGGTGTGATGCCTCTCAAGCTGCTACTCCAGAAAACACCTGCCAAATGCCGAGCCTGCTCTGTCAAAATCAGTGGGAATTTCTGCCCAATTCTCACTAGCTTTCTGCCCATATCGATATCGATTTGGGCAGAAAGCTCGTGAGAATTGGGTGACAAAACCCAGACAACTCCATCCCAGCTCCAGGGCGCACAAAAGGGTGGCTTGGCCGTGTCCAAAATGGCTCTGGGACAGGGGTCTCCCGTCTCCAAAAAACACACCCCCAAAGCCGAGGGAGAGCCGTGCAAAAAGGCTCCTCATTCTGCCCGATTCTCGGGAGCTTTCTAACCCAAGCGAAATTGATTCTGGAAGAAAATGCATGCGAACTGGGGAGAAATCACAGCTGGCTGTAGGCCTGAAAATGGCGTAGTGCCTCTCGGCACACTCCTCGAGAAGACTCCTGGAAAATGCCGGGTGTGCTCGGTCCAAGTCATTGGGTCCTTTCGCCCAATTCTCCAAAGCATTCTGCCCAAGTTGATATAGATTTCGGAAGAAAACACATGCGAACTGAGGAGAAATCACGGCCAGCCCTGGGCACAAAAAGGGCGTGGTGCATCTCAGCCTCCTCCTCCAGAAAACGAATGGCAAACACCGAGCCTGCTCTGTCAAAATTGGCAGGTGTTACCTCCCAATTCTCACGAGTGTTCTGCCCAAGTGGATATTGATTTTGGAAGAAAACTATGGAGAACTGGCGAGAAATCCCAGGCGGCACTGGGCCCAAAAACCACGCGATGCCTCTCGGCCCGCTCCTCCGGAAAATGCCCGGCAAACGCTGAGCCTGCTCTGTCAAAATAGGCCGGTAGTTCCGCCTAAATCTCATGAGGTTTCTGTCCAAATCGATATAGACTTGGGCAGAAAGCTCATGAGAATTGGGCGACAAATCCCGGACAACTCCATCCCAGCTCCAAGGTGCACAAAACGGTGGCTTGGCCGTGTCCAAAATGGCCAGGGGCCTCGGGTCTCCCATCTCCAAAAAACACACCCCAGAATTGGAGGGAGGGCAGTTCAAAGAGGCTGGACACTCTGCCCAATTCTCGAAAACTTTCTGCCCCAATCAATATCGATTTTCAAGAAAACTTGTGTGAACTGGGGAGAAATTATGGCTGGCTGTGTGCTGGAAATGGCGAGGTGCCTCTCGGCACCCTCCTCGAGAAGACGCATGGAAAACGCCGAGCGTGCTCTGTCAAAACCGGCAGGGCCTTCGACCAAATTCTCCCAAGCATTCTTCCCAAATTGATATCGATTTTGGAAGAAAATTCGTGAGAACCTAGGAGAAATCCCAGCTGGCACGGGGCCAGAAAATGGCCCTATGCCTCTCGGCCCGCTCCTCCAGAAAATGCCTAGCAAACGATGTGCCTGCTCTGTCAAAATTGGCTGGTATTTCTGCTCAATTCTCACGAGATTTCTGCCCAAATCGATATTGATTTGGGCAGAAAGCTCGTGAGAATTGGGTGACAAATCCCAGACAACTCCATCCCGGCTCCAGGGCGCACATAATGGCAGTTCGGGCATGTCCAAAATGGGGCGGGACCTGGGGACTGCAGTCTCCAAAAAACACATTCCAAAAGCCAAGGGAGAGCAGTCCAAAAAGGCTGGTCTTTCTTCCCAAAACTTGGGAGATTTCTGCTCCAAGCGATATCAATTTCCAAGAAAATGCTTGTGAACTGGTGAGAAGTCAAGGTCGGCTGTGGCCCCGAAAATGGCATGGTGCCTCTCATCATGCACATCCAGAAGATGCCAGGAAAACGCTGGGCGTGCTCAGTCCTCATTGGTTGGATCTTCTGCCCCATTCTCCCTAGCATTCTGCCCAAGTTGATATCAATTTAGGAAGGAAACTCAGGAGAACTGGGGAGAAATCCCAGGAGGTGCTGGGTCCGAAAACGGCATGATGCCTCTCGGCCTGCTCCTCCAGAAAACACCCGGCAAACCCCAAGCCTACTCTGTCGAAATGCGTGGGTATTTCTGCCCAATTTTCATGAGCTTTCTGCCCAGATTGGTATCGATATGGACAGAAAGCTCGTGAGAATTGGGCGACAAAACACAGAAAACTCCATCCCAGCTCCAGGGCAGAAAAAAGGGCAGCTCGGCCATGCCCAAAATGACGAGGGGCCTGGAGCCTCCCATCTCCAAAAAACACACCCCAAAAGCCGAGGGAGAGACGTCCAAAGAGGCTGGTATTTCTGCGCGATTCTCGGGAGCTTTCTGCCCCAAGCGATATCGATTAAGGGAGAAAACGGGTGCTAACTGGAGAGAAATCAAGGGCGGCTCTGGGCCCGACCACAGCGTGGTGCCTCTCGGCACTCTCCTGGAGAATACTCCTAGAAAATGCCGGGCATGCTCGGGCCAAGTCGATGGGGCCTTCCACCCATTCTCCTGAGCCTTCTGCCCATGTCCATCTTGATTTCGGAAAAAAACTCGGGAGAACTGGGGAGAAAGCCTGGACAGCACAGGGCCCAAAAATGGCACAACGCCTCTCGGCCCACTACTCCAGAAAACGCCTGGCAAACACCAAGCCTGCTCTATCCAAATTGGAGTGTATTTCCGCCCAACTCTCACGAACTTTCGGCCCAAATTGATATCGATTTGGGCCGAAAGCTCATGAGAGTTGGGCAAAAAATACTGGACAGCTCCATACCGGCTTCAGGGCACACAAAATGGCGGCTCAGCCAGGTCCAGAATGGCATGGGGCCTGGGGCCTCCCGTCTACAAAAAACACACCCCAAAAGGCGAGGGAGAGCGTTCCAAAGAGGCTGGTATTTCTGTGAGATTTTTAGGAACTTTAAGTCCCATGCGATATTGATTGTGGGAGGAAACAGGTGCGAACTGGGGAGAAATCATGGCCAGCTGTGGCCCAAACCTGACGTGGTGCCTCTCGGCATTGTCCTAAGGAAAACGCCCAGGAAATGCCAGGCGTACTTGAGCCAAGTTGGCGCGGCCTTCCACCCCATTCTCCCGAGTCTTCTGCCCACGTCGATCTCGATTTTGGGAGAAAACTCGGGAGAACTGGGGAGAAATCCTGGCCTGCGCGGGGATCGAAAATGGCGCAACACCTCTCAGCCCGCTCTAAAGAAAATGCCCGATAAACAACGAGCCTGCTCTGTCCAAATCGGCTGGTATTTCCACCCAATTCTCACAAGCTTTCTGCCCAAATTGGTATCGATTTGGTCAGACAGCTTGTGAGAATTGGGCGACAAATCCCGGACAACTCCATCCTGGCTCCAGGGCATACAAAATGGCGGCTCAGCCGGGTCCAAAATGGCGCGGGTCCTGGGGCCTCCCGTCTCCAAAAAACACACCCCAAAGGCCGAGGGAGAGCAGTCCAAAGAGGCTGGTCTTTCTGCGAATTTCTGGGGAGCTGTCTGCTCCAAGTGATATTGATTGTGGGAGAAAACAGGTGTGAACTGGGGAGAAATTACAGCCGACTGTGGCTCTAACACAGTGTGGTGCTTCTCGGCCCACTCACCGAGAAAACGCTTGGAAAACAGCGGGCGTACTCGGGCCAAGTCGGCGGGGCTGTCCGCCCCTTTCTCCCGAGTCTTCTGCCCATGTCAAAGTCAATTTCAGGAGAAAACTCGGGAGAACTGGGCAGAGATCCTGGCTGGCATGGGGCCTTAAAACGGCGTGACGCCTCTCGGCCCGCTCCTCCAGAAAACGCCCAGCAAACCCCGAGCCTGCTCTGTCCAAATCGGCGGGTATTTCCACCAATTCTCACTAACTTTCTGCCCAAACTGATATCAATTTGGGCAGAAAGCTCGTGAGATTTGGGCAAAAAATCCCAGAAAACTCCATCCCCCCTCCAGGGCACACAAAATGGCGGCTAGGCCGGGTCCAAATTGGCGTGGGGCCTGGGGCCTCCCATCTCAAAAAACACACCCCAAAGGCCAAGGGAGAGCAGTCCAAAGAGTCTGGTCTTTCTGCACCATTCTCGGGAGCTGTGTGCCCCAAGCACAATCAATTGTGGGAGAAAACATGTGCAAACTGGGGAGAAATCATGGCTGGCTGTGGGCCCAAACATGGCGCGGTGCCTCTCTGCCCACTCCTCAAAAATTCATGGGGAAATGGCCTGGCGTCCTCAGGCCAATTTGGCAGGGCCTTCCACCCCATTCATTTGCAGGAGAATATGGGTGCAAACTGTGTAGAAATCATGTCCAGCTGTGGGCCCAAACATGGTGTGGTGCCTCGAGAAGACGCGTGGAAAAAGCCAGGAGCCCTCAGGCAAATCGGCAGGACCTTGCACCCCATTTTCCCGAAACTTCTGCCCGCATTGATAATGATTTCAGGAGAAAACTTGGGAGAACTGGGGAGAAATCCCGGCTGGCAAGGAGCCGGAAAACGGCGGGAAACTTCTCGGTCCGCTCCTCCAGAAAACGCCCGCCAAACGCTGAGCCCGCTCTGTCCAAATTGGTGGGTATTTCCGCCCAATTCCCATGAGCTTTCTGCCCAAGTCGATATCGATTTGGGCAGAAGGCTCATGAGAATTGGGTGACAAATCCCGGACAACTCCATCCCGGCTTCAGGAAAAACAAAATGGCCATTCGGCCGGGTCCAAAATGGCGTGGGGACTGGGGCCTCCCCTCTCCAAAAAACACACCCCAAAAGCCGAGGGATAGCGGGCCAAAGAGGCTGGTCTTTCTGCGCTATTCTCTTGAGCATTCTGCCCAAAGCTATATCGATTGCGGGAGAAAATGGGTGTAAACTGGGGAGAAATCACGGCCGGGTGTTGGCCCAAACATGGTGTGGTGCTTCTCGGCATGCTCCTCAAGAAGGCACTGGAAAATGCCGGGCGTGCTTGGGCCAAGTCGGCAGGGCCTTACGCCCCATTCTCCTGAGCCTTCTGCCCACGTCGATCTCGATTTCGGAAGAAAACTAGGGAGAATTGGAGAGAAATCTCAGCCTTCTAGGGTCCAAAAAGGCGCGGGGCCTGGGGCCTCCCATCTCCAAAAAATACCACAAGAGCCGCAGTAGAGTGGTCCAAAGAGTCTTGTCTTTCATCGCAATCTCAGGAATTTTCTGGCCCAAGAGATATCGATTGTGGGAGAAAACATGTGAAAATTGGGGAGAAATCACAGCCGCCTATAAGCCCAAACTCAGTGTGGTGCCTCTCAGCACACTCCTCAAGAAGTCGCCTGGAAAACACCGGGCATGCTTGGGCAAAGTCGGTGGGGCTTTCCGCCCCATTCTCCCGAGACTTCTGCCCACGTTGATCTCGATTTCGGAAGAAAACTCAGGAGAACTGGAGAGAAATCTCAGCCTTCTCGTGGCCTGAAAACTGCGCGACGCCTCATGCCCACAACTCCAGAAAACTTCCGGCAAACATCAAGCCTCCTCTGTGCAAATCGGCGAGAATTTCCGCCAATTCTCATGAGCTTTCTGCCCAAATCGATATCTATTTTGGCTGAAAGCTCGTGAGAAATGGGCGACAAATCCCAGACAACTCCATGCCGGCTGCAGGGCGTACAAAATGGTGGTTTGGCCAGGTCCAAAATGGTGCGGGGACTGGGGCCTCCCATTTCCAAAAAATACACCCCAGAAGCCACGGAGGAGCACTCCAAAGAGGCTGGTCTTTCTGCGCGATTCTCTTGAGCATTCTGCCCAAAGCAATATCTATTGCGGGAGAAAAAGTGTGCGAAATGGGGAGTAATCACGGCCGGCTCTGGGGTAAAACATGACGTGGTGCCTCTAGGCCCGCTCCTCGAGAAGATGCCCAAAAATGGCCAGGCATCCTCGGGCCAAGTCAGCAAGGCCTTCCGCCCCATTCTCCCAAGCCTTCTGCCCACGTCGATCTTGATTTCGGAAGAAAACTCGGGAGAACTGGGGAGAAATCACCACCGGTTGTGGGCCTGAAAATGGCATGATGCCTCTTGGCCAGAGCCTCCAGAAAATGCCCTGCAAATGCTGAGCCTGCTCTTTCAAAATTGGCGGGGATTTCCGCCCAATTCTCACGAGCTTTCTGCCCAAATCGATATCGATTTGGGCAGAAAGCTCGTGAGAATTGGCAACAAATCCCGGACAACTCCATCCCAGCTGCAGGGTGCACAAAATGGCAACAAGTCTGGGTCCAAAATGGCGCGGGGCCTGGTGCTTCCTTTCTCTAAAAAACACCCTAAGAGTCGCGGGAGAGCGGTCCAAAGAGTCTGTTCTTTCTGCATGATCTCAGGAGTTTTCTGCCCCAAGCACTATCAATTGCGGTAGAAAATGGGTACGAGCTGGGGAGAAACTACGGCCGCCTGTGTGCCCAAACTTGGCATGGTGCCTCTCGGCACTCTCCTAGAGAATACACCTGGAAAACGCCAGGCGTCCTCAGGCATAGTTGGCGGGGCCTTCCGCCCCAATCTCCCGAGCCTTCTGCCCTAGGTCCATCTTGATTTCGGAAGAAAACTTGGGAAAACTGGGGAGAAATCATGGCCGGCTTTGGCCCCAAACCCAGCATGGTGTGTCTCGGCCTGCTCCTCGAGTATACGCCCAGAAAATGCCAGGTGTCCTCAGGCCAAGTTGGCGGGGCCTTGTGCCCCATTCTCCCGAGCCTTCTGCCCACATCGATCTCGATTTTGAAGAAAACTCGGGAGAACAGGGGAGAAATCCTGGCCGGCGCGGGCCTGAAAACGGCGTGAGGCCTCTCAGCCCGCTCCTCCAGAAATCACCCACCAAACACCGAGTCTGCTCTGTCCAAATCAGCGGGTATTTCTGCCCAATTCTCATGAGCTTTCTGCCCAAATCAATATCAATTTGGGCAGAAAGCTCATGAGAATTGGGCAACAAATCCAGGACAACTCCATCCCGGCTGCAAGGTGCACAAAATGAGGCATGGCAGGGTCCAAAATGGCATGGGGCCTGGGGTCTCCCATCTCCAATAAACACACCCAAATAGCCATGGGAGAGCAGTCCAAAGAGGCTGGTCTTTCTGCCCGATTCTCTGGAGCTTTCTGCCCGAAATGATATCAATTGCGGGAGAAAATGGGTGCGAACTTTGGAGAAATCATGGTTGGGTTTGGCCCTGAAACCGGCATGGTGCGTCTCAGCCCATTCCTCGAGAAGACACCCGGAAATCGCCGGGCATGCTCGGGCCAAGTCCGTGGGGTCTTCCAGCCCATTCTCCCGAGCCTTCTGTCCACGACCAACTCTATTTCCTAAGAAAACTCGTGAGAACTGGGGAGAAATCCTGGCCAGCTGTGGTCCCAAAAACGGTGTGATGCCTCTCGACCTGCTCCTCCAGAAAACTCCCTGCAAACGTCGAGCCTACTCTGGCAAAATTGGCGGTTATTTCTGCCCAATTCTCATGAGCTTTCTGTCCAAATCGCTATCAATTTGGGCAGAAAACTCGTGAGAATTGGGCGACAAATCCCAGACAACACCATCCCAGCTGCAAGGTGCACAAAATGGCGGCAATGCCGGGTCCACAATGATGCGGGGCCTGGGGCCTCCCGTCTCCAAAAAACACACCCCAAGAGCCGAGGGAGAGCGGTCCAAAGAGGCTGGTCTTTCTGTGTGTTTCTCTTGAGCATTCTGCCCAACGACATATACATTGTGGGAGCAAAAGGTGCGAACTGAGAGAAATCATGGCCGGCTGTGGGCCCAAACACAGCGTGGTGCCTCTCAGCATGCTCCTCAAGAAGACATCCAGAAATGGCCGGGCGTGCTCGGGCCAAGTCAGCAGGGCCGTCTGCCCCATTCTCCCGAGCCTTCTGCCCACATCAATCTCGATTTCAGAAGAAAACTCAGGAGAACTGGGGAGAAATCCCGACCGGCTGTGGGCCCAAAAATGGTGCGTTGCCTCTCGACCCGCTCCTCCAGAAAACTCCCTGCAAACGTCGAGCCTACTCTGGCAAAATCGGCGGTTATTTCCGCCTAATTCTCACGAGCTTTCTGCCCAAATTAATATCGATTTTGGCAGAAAGCTCGTTAGAATTGGGCGGAAATACCCGCCGAATTTGCCAAAGCAGGCTCGGCGTTTGTCAGCCGTTTTCTGGAGGAGCGGGTCTAGAGGCATCACGCCGTTTTCGGGCCCTGCGCCAGCTGTGATTTCGGCCCAGTTCTCACGAGTTTTCTTCCAAAATCAATATCGATTTGGGCAGAACGCTTGGGAGAATTGGGCGGAAAGCCCCTCCAGCTCTGAAAGATCACACTCGGTGTTTTTCGGGGGTCTTTCGAGGAGTATGCCGAAAGGCACCACGAGGTTTCTGGGCCCACAGCTGGCCGTGATTTCTCCCCATTTCGCACGATTTTTCTCCTGAAATCCATTTCGATTTTGGCAGAAAGCTCCCGAGAATTGCGCTTTGAGCCCTTCCTCTTTGGACCTCTTTCCCTTGGCTTCTGGGGTGTGTTTTTTGGAGATGGGAGATCTGAGGCCCCGCGCCATCTTGTACCCAGCCAAGCCGCCATTTTGTGCGCCCTGGAGCAGGGATGGAGTTGTCCAGGATTTGTCGCCCAATTCTCATGATCTTTCTGCCCAAATTGATATCGATTTGGTCAGAAAGCTCATGAGAATTGGGCGGAAATACCCACCGATTTGGACAGAACCTGACACACGTCCTCCACTCAGCACCCCTGGGCGCCCCCTGTGGCCCCTTTGCTTCTGTCCTTGGAGGCACCTAGGCCCTAACCCTAACTCTAACCCTAGTTGGGATCTCAGGGCTCTGTCCCCAGGGGCCTGGCCCCTGGGGCCTAGCAGATGGGGACCCTCGAGCCATACCACACGACTCTGCCTCCTTCCTCAAAGGAAACCATGCCATTTGCTGGGGTGCCAATAGCTCAGAGCAGGAAGCACCTGCCATGCACCCCTGAGGCCAGGGCCACCGCTCGTGACTCCCACGGACACCAACCCAGGGCCTGACGCTCAGCCTGATCCCCGCCCTCAATTCAGGTCCCCAGGGTGCTCACCTGGGCGCCTTACATTCAGGCACGCTATGCCTCTAGGCCTGGTCCCTAACCCAAATTTGGGTTTTCAGGTTTCCGTCCCCAGGGGCCTGGCCCCCAGAGGCCCAGCAATCGCGGCCCCCTGAGCCACGCTGGAGGACTCTCCCTGCCACCCTGAAGGATACCATCTTGTTTGCGGCTTTGCTGAACACTCAGAGCAGGGGAAACTGTCGATACCCCACCCCGAGGACGACCCACCCCAGCGTGGGTGGCCCATGGGGCCGCCAACCCGGGTCCTGAAGCTCTGCCTGACCCACGCCCTCAACTCAGTCCCTCGGGGCAATCACCGCCACGGCAGCAGGACAGGCCTGCCACGCCCCCGGGCCCTAACCGTAACCCTAGGTTGGTTTGGCGGGCTTCTGTCCACAGGGGCCTGGCCCCCAGGTCCTACCAGCGAGGGACCCCTGAGACATACTAGAGGACTGCGCCTGCCACCTAGAAGCCAACAGCACCCTCTGCTGCTGGGGCCACACAAACAGCAGGAGAAATCTTGAAGGGCCCCTGAGGCCCCCTCCACCCAGAGGTGGCTCTGCAGGACACCAAGCTGGACCCTGACCCTCAGCCTGACCCATGCCCTCCACTCAGCATCCCAGGGCGTCCCCCGCAGCCCCTTCACTTCAGTCCTCAGATGCCCCTAGCCCCTAACCCTAACCCTAGGTTGGGATCACAGTCCTCTGTCCCCAAGGGGCTGGCCCCCTTGCCCTAGTGGATGGGGACAGCCGAGCCAAACCGCACGACTCTGCATGATGCTGTGAAGGAAACCATGCCATTTGCAGGGATGCCCAACACTCAGAGCAGGATGCACCGACCACACCCTCCTGAGGTCAGGGCCACCACTGGCAACTCCCACAGACATAAACCCAGGGCCTGACACTCAGCCTCACCCCCGCCTTCATCTCAGGCCTCCAGGGCACCAACCTGGGGCCTGACCCTCTGCCTGACCCACACCCTCAACTTAGTCCCTTGGGGCGATCACCGCCACACCTGCGGGTCGGGCCTGCCATGCCCCCGGGCCCTAACCTTAACCCTAGGTTTGTTTGGTGGGCTTCTCTACACATCGCCTGGACCCCAGGCCCTACCAGTGAGGGAACCCTGAGGATACCAGAGGACTCTGCCTGCCACCCAGAAGCCAAACACGTCCTCTGCCACGGGGCCAAGCAACCAGTGCGGGAGACATTTTGCACCGCCCCTGAGGGACCCTCCACCCGGAGGCGGCCCACTGGACAAAAAACCGGACCCTGACCCTCAGTCTGACCCACGGCCTCCACACAGTGCCCAGCTGTGCCCCCCGCGGCCCCTTCCCTTCGGGCCTCGGAGGCCCCTAGGCCCTAACACTTACCCTAGGTTGGGATCTCAGGCCTCTGTTCCCAGGGGCCTGGCCCCCGGTCCCTAGCAGATGGGAACCCATGAGTCATACTGTGCGACTCTGCCTGCCGCCCTGAAGGAAACCACGCAATTCATGGGGGCACCCAATGCTCAGAGCAGGACGGACCTACCACGCACCCCTGAGGCCAGGGCCACCACTGGTGACTCCTGTGGACACAAACCCAGGGCCTGATGCTCAGCCCAACCACCGCCCTCAAATCAGGGCCCAAGGGCGCTCACCCGGGCGCCTTCCCTTCCGGCGCTCTATGCCCCTAGGCCCAGGTCCTAACCCTAGGTTGGATTTCCAGGCTTCTATCCCTAGGGCCCTGGCTCCCAGAGGCCCAGCAATCGGGGCCCCCTGAGCTGTGCCAGAGGACTCAGCCTGCCACCCCGAGGGATACCATCCCGTTCAAGTCTGGGCCGAACACTCAGAGCAGGGGAAACCCTCCATGACCCCCCGAGGACGACCCCCCCAACCGTGGGCGACCCGCAGGGCCGCCAACCCGGGGCCTGAAGCTCTGCCTGACCCATGCCCTCAACTCAGCCCCTCGAGGCGATCGGCGCCACACAGGCGGGGTGGGCCTACCACGTCCCCGGGCCCTAACCCTAACCCTAGGTTGGTTTGGCAGGCTTCTGTCCCCAGGGGCCTGGCCCCCAGGCCCTACTGGCGAGGGACCCCTGAGCCATACCTGAGGACTCCGCCTGCCACCCAGAAGCCAACCGCGCCATCTGCCGCCGGAGCCACGCAACCAGAGCGGGAGAAATCTTGCACACCCTTGAGGCCCCCTCCACCCGGAGGTGGCCCCGCTGGACACCAAGCCGGACACTGACCCTCACCCTAACTGATGCCCTCCACTCAGAGCCCCAGGGTGCCCCCCACAGCCCCTTCACCTCGGTCCTCAGAGGCCCCTAGGCCCTAACCCTAACCCTAACCCTAGGTTGGGATTTCAGACCTCTATCCTCAGGGGCCTGGCCAATGGGCCCTAGTGGATGGGGACCCCAGAACCATACCGCGCGACTCCACCTGCCACCCCAATGGAAAGCACGTCATTCGCGGGGGTGCACAATGCTCAGAGCAGGACGCACCTGCCACACATGCCTGAGGCCAGGGCCCCACCTGGCGACTCCTGCGGACACAAACCCAGGATGTGACAGTCAGCCTGACCTCCACCCTCAACTCAGGCCCCCAGGGCGCTCGCCCAGGTGCCTTCCGTTCAGGCGCTCTATGCCCCTAGGCCCTGGCACTAACCCTAGGTTCGGTTTCCAGGCTTCCATCTCCAGGGGCCCGGCCCACAGAGGCCCAGTGATAGGGGCCCCCTGAGCCACACTAGAGGACTCTACCTGCCATGACTGAGGGATACTGTCCCGTACACGGCTGCGCCGAACACTCAGAGCAGGAGAAACCCGCCATGCCCCCCCTGAGGATGACCCCCTCCACCGTGGGCGGCCCGCGGTGCCGCCAACCCGGGGCCTGACGCTCTGCCTGATGTACGCCCTCAACTTAGTCCCTTGGGGCGATCGCCACCACACCAGTGGGTGGGCCTGCCACTCCCCCGGTCCCTAACCCTAACCCTAGGTTGGTTTGGCGGGCTTCTGTCTCCAGGGCCCTGGCCCTCAGGCCCTACCGGCAGGGATCCAAGCCATACCAGAGGACTCTGCCTGCCACCCAAAAGCCAACCGTGCCCTCTCCCCCGGGGCCACGCAGCCAGAGCGTTAGAAATCTGGCACGGCCCCTGAGGCCCCCTCCATCCGGAGGCAGCCCCGCTGGACACCAAGTGGGACCCTGACCCTCCGCCTGACCCATGCCCTCCACTCAGCACCCTGGGGCACCCCTGCAGCCCCTTAGCTTCGGGCCTCAGAGGCCCATAGGCCCTAACCCTAACCCTAACCCAAGGTTTGGATCTAAGGCCTCTGTCCCCATGGGCCTGGCCCCCGGGCCCTAGCGGATGGGGACCCCCAAGCCATACTGCGTGACTCGGCCTGCTGCTCTGAAGGAATCCACGCCATTCGCGGGGGCGCCCAATGCTCAGAGCAGGACGCACCTGCCACGCCCCCGAGGCCAGGGCCACCACTGGTGACTTCCACGGACACAAATCCAGGGCCTGACGCTCAGCCCGACCCCCCACCCTCAACTCAGGCCCCCGGGGCGCTCGCCCAGGTGCCTTCCATTCTGGCGTGCTATGCCCCTAGGCCCGGGCACTAACCCTAGGTTGGGTTTCTGGGCTTCCGTCCCCAGAGGCCTGATGCCCAGAGGCCCACCAATTGGGCCCCCTGAGCCGCGCCAGAGGACTCCGCCCACCACCCCGAGGGATACCAGCCCAATCGCGGCTGCACCTTACACTCAGAGCAGCGGAAACCTGCCCTGCCCCCCTGAGGACACCCCCCCAACGGTGGAAGGCCAGTGGTGCAGCCACCCTGGGGCCTGACACTTTGCCTGAACCACGACCTCAACTCAATCCCTCAGGGCGATCACTGCCATGCAGGCGGATCCGGCCTGCCATGGCCCCCGCCCTGGCCCTAACCCTAACCCTAGGTTGGTTTGGCGGGCTGCTGTCCCCAGGGGCCTGGCCCCCAGGCCCTAACTGGGAGGGATTCCTGAGCCATACTAAAGGACTCCGCATGCCTCCCAGAACCAAACTGTGCCATCTGCTGCTGTGGCCACACAACCAGAGTGGGAGAAATCTCGCACGAACCCGAGGCCGCCTCCGACCGGAGGCAGCCCAGCTGAATTCCCAGCCTCAGCCTGACCCCGTCCTCCACTCAGTGCCCTAAGGTGCCCCCATCCGCACCTTCACTTCTGTCCTCGGGGCCCTTAGGCCCTAACTCTAACCCTAGGTTGGGATGACGGGCTTCTGTCTCCAGAGGCCTGTCCCCCAGGTCCCTGTGGACTGGGACCCCTGAGCCATACCAGAGGACTAGGCCTGCCACCCAGAAGGAAACCACGCTATTCACCACTCAGGCCCTCTGAGGGCCCCCACCCTCAGAGCAGTACACACCAGCCACGCACCCCCGAGGCCAGGGCCACCACCGGTGACTCCCATGGACGCCAACCCAGAGCCTGATGCTCAGCCCAACCCACGTCCTCAACTCAGGCCCCCAGGGTGCTCGAAACAGCCCCTTCCATTCGGGCTTGCTATTCCCCTGGGCCCTAATGCTAACCCTAGATTGGATTTTCAGGCTTCTGTCCTCAGAGGCCTGGTCCCCAGACCCTCCCAATCGGGGACCCCTGACCAGCGCCAGAGGACTCGGCCAGCCCGCTCGAGGGAAACCGTCCTGTTCACGGCTTCACCAAATGCTCAAGGCAGGGGAAAACTGCCATGCCCTCCTGAGTTTGCCCCATCCGGGATTGCAGCTAGGGGGGCTGCCAACCCAATGCCTGACATGTTGCCTGACCCCGCCCCCCAACTCAGTCCCTCGGGGCGATCGCCACCACGCCAGTAGGTTGGGCCTGCCACGGCACTGGGCCCTACCCTAACCCTAGGTTGGGGTGCCAGACTTCTGTCCCCGGGCTCCTGGCCCCCAGGCCCTACCCGTGAGGGACTCCTGACCCATACCAGAGGAATCCGCCTGCCACCCAGAAGCAAACTCTGCCCTCTGCCGCTGGGGCCACACAACCAGAGCGGGAGAAATCTCACACGAACCCAAGGCCTCCTCCTTCCGGAGGCGACCCCACTGGACGCCCAGCCGGACCCTGATCATCAGCCTGACCCCCACCCTCCACTCATTGCCCTGAGGCGCCCCCCTCAGCACCTTCCCTTCTGCCTCGTAGGCCCCTGGGATCTAACCCTAACCCTAGTTTGGGTTTTCAGGCTTCTCTCCCCAGAGGCCTTGCCTCCCATCCCTAGGGCACGCGGAACCCTGAGACATACCATGGGACTTAGTCTGCCACCTGGAAGGAGCCCATGTACTTGCCAATGTGAAAACCGTCAGAGCAGGAAATACCCCACGCCCCTCTGAGGCTAGGGCCACTGGTCATGATTCCCGTGGACACAAGCCCAGACACAATCACTCACCCTGAACCATTCCCTCTACCCAGACCCCCAGGGCGCTCACCTCGCTGCCTACGTTTTGGTCGTGATATTCCCCTAGACCCTAAATCTAACTGTAGTTTGGGGTTTTAGTCTTCTATCCCCAGAGGCCTGACCCCAGGAACTACTGATCAGAGACCACTGAGCCATGGCAGTGTACTAGGCCTGCCACTCCGAGGAATGCATACCATTTGCTGCTCTGCAAAACACTGAGATCCGGAGATGTCTTCCATGCCACCCTCAGGACGCCCCCACCTGAGTCGGTCCCGTGTCTTCCAGCCTGGAGTCTGACACTGCCTGACCTATACCCTCAAATGAATCCCCCTCGGCGATTGCCTCAGCATTGGCAGGTTGGGCCTGCCATGGCCCTGGGCCCTAACCTTACACCTACGTTTGGTTTACAGGCTACTGTCCACAGCAGCCTGGCCCCAGGCCCATCTGATGGGGACCCCTGAGCCATACCAGAGGACTCCTCTGGCCAACCAGAAGGAAACCATGCCATGTTCCGATGCTCCAGTCAGGGAAGTACAAACCTGACACATCCTGCTGAGGCCAGGGCAACCAACTATGACTCTCGTGGACACAAAGCCAGACACTCAGCCCAACCCACGCCCTCAACTCAGACCCCCAGGTCGCTCCCCTCGGTGCCTTCCATTCAGGCATAATATTCCCATAGGCCCTAACCCTAGGTCTGGTTTTCAGGCTTATATCCCCAGACGCATGGGCCCCAGGCCCTACCGATCAGGTACCCCTGAGCCATACCAGAGGACTCGGCCTTCCACCCCATAGGAAACCATACCATTGGCAGCTACGCCAAACACTCAGAGCAGGAGAAATCTGAAAGACCCCCCTGTAGACACCCCCATCTGAGGCGGCCCCTGTGGCCACCAACCCGGAGCCTGACACTCTACCTGACTTAACACCCTCAACTTACTCCCCTAGGGTGATCACCTATGCTCCTTCCGTCCGAGCATTGTGTTCCCCTAGGCCTTAACCCTAACCCTAGGTTGGGTTTTCAGGCTTCTGTCCCCAGAGGCCTGGCCCCAGGCAGTATAGATCAGAACCCCTGAGCCATGACAGGGTACTCGGGCTTCCATACCCAAAGAAACCATACTGTTTGCAGCTAGTCCAATCACTCAGAGCAGGAGAAATCTGCCATGCCTCCCTAAGGACGTCCCCACCTGAGGCGGCCACTGTGGCCACCAACCTGGAGCCTGACACTCTGTCGGATCCATGCCCTCAAATCAGTCTTCCTCGCCGATACCCTCAGTGCCTGTAGTTGGGCCTGCCATGGCCCCAGGTCCTAACCTTAACCCTAGATTGGGTTTTCATGCTTCAGTCCCCAGAGGCCTGGCCCCTAGGCCCTGCCAGATGGCTTCCCTGAACCATGCGAGAGGACTCTGCCTGATGCCCAGAAAGAAACCATGCCATTGCCGATGCGCACAACACTCAGAGAAGGAGAAATCTGCCATGCCCCCTTGAGGCCATGGCCATCAGTTGTGGCTCTGTTGGATACAAACCCAGAGCCTGACATTCAGCCAGACCCACGCCTTCTACTCAGATGCCCAGGGGCTCACTTCGGTGCCTTCCTTTCATGTGTGATATTGCCTTAGGACCTAATCCGAACCCTAGGTTGGGTTTTCAGGCTTCTGTCCCCTGAGGCCTGACCCTCTGGTCCTACTGGATGGGGACCTCTGAGCCATATCATAAGACTCCGCCTGCCCCCCAGAAGGAAACCATGCCATTTGCTGATGTGTCAAACACTCAGAGAAGGACTAATCTGCCATGACCCCTGAGGCCAGGGTCACCAGTTGTGACTCCCATGGATGCCAACCCAGTCCCTGACTCTCAGCCTGACCCACGTCCTCACCTCAGGGCCCCAGGGCACTCACCACGGCGCCTTCCATTCAGGCATGCTACTCCCCTAGACCCCACCCCTAGGTTGGGTTTTCAGGCTTCTGTCCCCAGATTCCTGGCCCCCTAGGCCCTTCCAGATGGGGCCCATTAGCTATACCAGAAGACTCTGCCTTCCACCCCAAAGGAAACCATTGTGTTTACAACTCTGCCAAACATCTGAGCAGGGGAAATCTGCCATGCCTTCCCGAGGACACCACTCCACCTGAGGCGGCCCCCCTGGCCACCAACCTGGAGCTTGACACTCTGCCTGATCCATGCCCTCAACTCTGTCCCCTGGGGCCATTGCCTCGGGGCCGGCAGGTCTGGCCTTCCATACCTCTAGACCCTAACCCTATCCCTCTGTTGGGTTTTCTGTCTCCTGTCTCCAGAGGTTGGAACCCAAGCCATACCATTGAAGGATTCCTGAACCCTACCAGAGGACTTTGCCTGCAACCCAGAATGTAACCGTGGTGTGTGGGGCTTTACAAAAGACTCAGACCTCGAGAAATCTGCCTTTGCACTCTGAAGATTTCCACACCTGAGGCAGCCCTCCTGGAATCAAGCCTGGAATAGGATACTCAGCCTGAACAATGCCCCCAACTCAAGCACCTGTGCACTCCACTCAGTGCCAGCAGTTTGGGTCTGCAATGCCCCTAGGCCCAGGCCCTAACCCTAACCCCAGGTTCGGTTTTCAATCTTTTGTCCCCAGAGCAATTTTTCCCATCACCAACCGGTCTGGGACCCCTAAGCCATACCAGTGGACTCTGCCTGCCACCCAGAAGGAATCCATGCCATTTGGAGCTGTGCAAAACTCTCAGACCTGGATAAATCTGCCATGGTCACCTGAGGTCACCCCCACTAGAGGCATCCCCTCTGGACACAAACCCAGAACCTGACACTGAGCCTGAACCATGACCTCAACTCAGCTCCTTGGGGTGCTTGCCTCTGTACCTACAGGTCAGTCCTCTAATGCCTCTATTCCCTAACCCTACGTTGGTTTTCAGCCTTCTGTCCCCAGAAGCCTGTCCTCAAAGCCCTCCAGTTTTGGGACCCCCTGAGCCACACCTCAGGACTCCGCTGGCCAACCAGCTGGAGAACATGCCATATGGAACTGCCTTAAAACCTCTCAGCAGATGAAACCTGCAAGCTCCCAGTGACTAACCCCCACCTTCTGCAGCCCCCTGGACTCAAACCCAGAGCCTGACACTCGGCATGATCTTGCCCTCAACTCAGCCCCTGTGGAGCTCACCTTGGCGCCAGCAGGTCGAACCTTCCCTATCCCTAAGCCCTAACTGAAACTCTAGGTTGGTTTTTCAGACTTCCATCCCCAGAAGGCCTGGCACACAAACCTTCCAGATTGGGGACCCCTGAGCCCTACCACAGGACTGGACCTGACACCCAGAAGGAAACGTGACCTTTAGAATTCCTCAAAACCTTCATAGCATAGGAAAACTGCATGCCCCACTGAGGCCACCCCTACCTTCACTGCCCCCCCTCGACATCCTCAACCCAGAACCTGGCCATCAGCCTGAACCCCACCCTCAACTCAGCCCCCCCAGGGAGCTCTCCTCAGGCCAGCAGTCATATCTTCCATGCCCCTAGACCCTAACCCTAACCCTAGGTAGGGTTTTCAGGCTTGTGTCCCCAAAGACCTGGCAAAGAAGCCTTCCTGACTGGGGACACTTGAGCCACACCACAGAACTCTCCCTGCCACCTGGAAGGAAAATGTACCATTTAGAACTCCTCAAAGGCTCCAGAACAGAAGAAATCTGCATACCCTCCTGAGGCCAGCCCCTCGTTCAGTGGCCCCCTGCACACAATCTGAATCTTGAAACTCACACTAAACCATGCAATCAATTCAGTTCCCCGGGGAGATCCCCTCAGACCTGGCAGGACAGGCGTGACATGCCCCTCGTCCCTAACTGAACCTTAGGTGCGTTTTCAGGCTTCCCTTCCCAGTAGTTGGGCACCCAAGCCGGACAGATGGGGGACACCTAAGCAATACCATGGGACTCAGCTTGCCACCCAGAATGAAATGGTAGAACTGAAACTCCGCCAAGGACTCAGAGCAGGAGGAATTTGGATGCCCCCCTGAGGCCACCCCTACCTTTAGCAGCCCCTGGACACAAACCCAGAGCCTGTAATCACCCTGACCCACACCCTCAACTCAGCCCCCTGGGGAGCTGGCCTCGGCACTGGCAAATCATGCCTGTCATGCCCCTGGACCCTAAACCTAAGCCTGGTTTGGGTTTTCAGGCTTCTGTCTTCAGAGCCCTGTCTCCCAAACCCCACAGGTGGGGGACACCTGAGGCCTACCAGAGGACTCTGCCTGCCACCAGAAGGAAACCATGCTATTTGGAACTCCACAAAGGATTCGGAGCAGGAGCAACCTGCCATGTCCCTCTGAGGCCATCCCCACATTCAGTGGCTCCCTGGACACAAGCCCTATGCCTGACACCTACGCTAATCCTCGCTCTCTCCTCGACCCTCTGGAGTGCTAGCCACGCCACTGCCAGATCTGGCCTGCCACACTCCTAGGGTCTAACTGAAACCTAGATTTATGCCCAGAAAATTCCATCCCCAGAGGCCTGACACCCTACCCCAGGGACTGGGGTCACCTGAGCCATACTACAGGAGTCAGCCTTACACACAGGAGGAATTAGTGTCATGTAGACCTCTAGAAAGTATTCAAAGCAGGAGAAATATCCCTGCCCATCTGAGCCCATCCCAGCAAACCTCCACTTTAGCAGCATCTTGGCCGAAAACCCTGAGCCTGACCTGATACGGAACACTCATCCTCAAATCCAGCCTTTTGGAACCATGGCATGACATCAGTTGATCAGGCCTGCAATGCCCCTTGGCCCTAATCCTATCCATAGGTTGGGTGCTCAGGTTATCTGTCCCCCAAGGGTGGGCTCCAAAGCCCCAGGATTTGGGAATGCCTAAGAAATACCAGAGGATTCAGCCTGCTACCTAGAAGGAAACTTTTCCATAAGGAACTCTAGTAATTAGATAGGTGAGTAGAAATCTGAAGGTCCATCTGTTTCCATCCCAGTGAACCCCCACTTTCAAGGGTCCATGGATTGAAACCCTGAGCCTGACACTCACACTAACCCAGGCCCTCAAATCAACCCTCTGGGATGCTCACCATGAAGTTGGCAAGTTGGTCCTGCCATGCTCCTAGGCCTTAACCCTAATCCTATTTTGGGTTCTGAGAGGTCCATCTGAAGAGGCCTGGCTCCCAAGCCCCAGGATTTGGGGACACTTTAGCAATACCCGATGATCAGCCTGCCTCACAGAAAGAAACTGAGTTCTTGACTCCAGAAAGGATTCAGAGCGTGAGAAAACTGAATGCAAACCTGAGCCAATGTCAGTGAACCTACACTTTCATCCTCCCTCTGAACAAAAACCCTGAGCTTGATAGGCACCCTAAAACTCCATTTTAACTCAGACCTTTTGAGGTTCTCCACAGTTCTGGCTGATCACATCTTCCAGTCTTCAGGGCCTTAACCCAATGTAAGGTCTAGACATGGGTGAAAATATGAACAGACATTTCTCTGATGATGACATACAAGTAACCAACAAACACATGCATAAATGCTCCATTTCACTTGGCTTCTGGGAAATACAAATCTAAACCACAATGAGGTGCCCTATCGCACCAGGCAGAATGTCTAAAATTAACGAGACGTGAAACCACAAATGTTGCTGAGGATACAGAGAAAGGAGAACACTCCTACACACCTGGCGGGAATGTGCATTGTTACAGCCACTCTGGAAAACAGTATGGAGGTTTCTCAAGAAGTTAAAAATAAAGTTACCCTAAAATACAGCAATTGCACTACTGAGTTTTTATCACAAAAAACAGAGATGTCATGAAAAGAAGGGGCACTTGCACCCCAATGTTCATTGCAGCAATATCCACTACAGCAGAACTATGGAAAGAGCCCAGATATTTATGGACAGATGAATGAATAAAGATGATGTGGTTCATATATTCAATGGAATATTACTAAGCTATCAAAAAGGATGACTACTTATCATCACATCGACCTGGATGGAGATGGAAGTTATTATGCTGAGTAAAATAGGTCAATGGGAGAAAGACAATTGTCATATGGTTTCACTCATATTTGAAATATCAGAAACAGGGCAGAGGACTATAGGGGAAGGGAGGGAAATAGAATGGGAAGTCATCAGAGAGGGAGAAAAACCATGATAGACTCTTAACTACAGCAACAAACTGAGCGTGGCTGGAGTGGGAGGTGTGGGGGGGATGGGTAACTAGGTGATGGGCATTAAGGAGAGCATATGATACAATGAGCACTGGGTGTTATGCACAACTGATATATCATTGAACACTACATCTGAAACTAATGATGTACTCTAAGTTGGCTAACTGAATTTAAATTTAAAAATAAAAGAATTCAAAGAAACAATCCTAAAAATGTGTATGGAACCGCAATGGTACTGAACAGCCAACACAATGTTAAGAAGAAAAACAAAGCTGGAGGGGTCACAATTCCAGATTTCAATTCATAGTACAAAGCTTCAGTCATCCTAACAGTATGGGACTGACACACACACACACACACACACACACACACACAAACAAAAACAAAAAAACACAGCGACCAAGGGAACAGAACAGAAGCTCGGACATGAACCCACAGTTATGTGCCCAATTAATCCTCCACAAAGCAGGCAAAAATATCAAAAGGGAAAAGGACAGTCTCTACAACAAATGGTGTTGGGAAAACTAGACAGCTATACACAAAAGAATGAAATTAGACTCCTTTCTTACACCAAACAAACTCAAAACCATTTCAAGACCTCCATGTGAGACCTGAAGCCATAAAAATACTACGAGAGGGCACAGACACTAACTTTTGAACCATACGAACATTTTTCTAAGCATGTCTCCTAAGGCAAAGGAAACAAAAGCAGTAATAGACTACTGGGACTACATCAATATAAAAATTTTCCACACAGCAGAAGAACAATGAAAATGGAACAAATAGAAGACAACCTACTGAAAGGAAGAAGATGTTTGCAAATATCATATGCAATAAAGGGGTAGTGTCCAAAATATATAGAACTGATACAACTCAACACCCCAAAAAACCAATAATCCAGTTAAAAATAGGCAGAAGACATGAACAGACATTTCTCCAAAGAAGAAATACAGATGGCCAACAGTGACATGAAAAGATGTTCACCATCACCCGTTAACATGAAAATGCAAATCAAAATTCCAGTGAGATATTACCTCACACTCTCAGAATGGCTAAGATCAGCATCACAAGAATCAACAGTTGTTGGGAGGGTGTGGATAAAGGGGAACCCTCATGCACTGTTGGTGGGAATGCAAGCTGGTGCAGTCACTGTGGAAAACAGTATGATGGTTCCTCAAAACTTTAAATATAGAACTACCCTATGAAACAGCAATCACACTACTAGGTGTTTACCCAAAGAATATGGGAACAGTAACTATAAAGGGTACATGCATCCCTATGTTTCTTGTAAGATTATTTACAGTATTACAATATGGAAGCAACCCAAGTATTTGTTGATAATTTGATAAATGCGATGATAGATGTGCGTGCATACACACACACACACACAATGAAATATTATCCAGCCATAAAACGAATGAAATCTTGGATTTGCAGCCACATGGATGGAACTAAAGAGTATTATCCCAAGTGAAATCAGCCAGTCAGAGAAAGATAAATGCCATATTACGTCACTTACATGGAATTTAAGAAACAAACATACATAAATAAAGGAGAAAAAAAAAGACAAAACAAAATACAGACTCTATGGTTACCAGAGTGGAGGTGGATGGAGGGATGAGTGAAATGCATAAAGGGAACTAAGAGTACGCTTTTCTTGATAAGCACTGAGTAATATATAAAATTACTGAGTCACTCTATTATACACCTGAAACGCATATACCACTGTATGTTAACAGGGTGATGGGCATTAAGAGGGCACGTGTGTTGTTGAGCACTGGGTGTTATACTCAACTAATGAATCATTGGACATTCCATCAAAAATTAATGATGTACTCTATCTTGACTAATTAAACTTAAATTTTAAAGATATGGAAAACTTAAAAAAAAAGGAAAGAAAGATGAGCCATGGCAATAAATACCACAAAAATACAAAGGAACCTAAGAGTATTTAATCAAGTAGAGGCCAACACACTGGACAACCTAGAAGAAATGGGTACGTTCCTACCAACAACCTAGAAAGACTGAACTATGAAGGAAAAAAAAATCTGAACAGACTGATCACTAGGAAAAAGATTGAGTTGATAATCAAAAATCTCCCAAAAACAAATGTCCAAGACCAAACACTTTCACTGAGGAGTGCAACCAGACAATAGAAGAACTAATACAAACCCTTATTAAACTTTTTTTAAAAAAATAAGAGATGAGGGCATACGTCCAAAATCGTTTTATGAAACCAGCATTACCCTGCTACCAAAACAAGACAAGGATGGTACAAGAAAAGGAAATGCTAATATCCCTCATGAACATAGGTGCAAAAATCCTCAAGAAATAATCAGCAAACTGAATTCAACAATACATCAGGAGAATCACACCACATGATCAAGTGGGATTTATTCCAGTGATACAAGGATGATTCCACATCCACCAATGGAATATAACACCTTAATTAAAGATCAAAATTGGGGCGCCTGGGTGGCTCATTGGGTTAAAACCCCTGCCTTTGGCTCAGGTCATGATCTCAGGGTCCTGAGATCGAGCCCCACATCGGGCTCCCTGCTCAGCAGGGATTCCTCCTCTCTCTCTGCCTGCCTCTCTGCCTACTTGTGATCTCTCTCTGTCAAATAAATAAATAAAATCTTAAAAAAGATCAAATTCATGATTTTTACAATAGATGCAGAATGAACATTTGACAAGATTCAATATGCATTTATGACAAAAACTCTAAACCATCTGGGTGTAGAGGAAACACACCTCAACACAACAAAGGCCCTATAAGAAAGGCCCACAGCTGACATCATACTCAAGAGTGAAAAGCTGAAAACTTTTCCACTGATACAAGAATATGACAAAGAAGGGTGATTGAGTGGCTCAGTGGGTTGAGCCTCTGCCTTTGGCTCAGGTCATGATCCCAGGGTCCTGCGATGGAGTCCCACATTGGGCTCTCTGCTCAGCAGGAAGCCTGCTTCCCCCTGTCTCTCTGCCTGCCTCTCTGCCTACTTGTGATCTCTCTCTGTCAAATAAATAAATAAATAAACAAATAAATAAATAAATAAAATCTTAAAAAAAAACCGAACTTGACAAAGGTGCCCACTCTCACCACTTTCATTCAACACAATATTGAAAGCCCTAGCCAAAGCATTTTGACAAAAAAAGATATGAAATCCAAATAGAAAAAAAACTGTCACTATTTGCAGATGACATGATACCACATAAAGTAATCCCTAAAGGTTCCACCACAAAATGATCAGAATAAACAAATTCAGTAAAGCTGAAGGATACAAAGTCAATATACGGATACCTGTTGCACTTCTTTAAGTTTTTATTTATTTACTTGACACAGAGAGAGAGAATCAGCACAAGCAGGGGGAGCAGCAGAGGGAGAGGGAGAAACAGGCTCTCCCTTGAGCAGGGAGCCTGATACCGAGCTCCATCCCAGGATCCCAGAAACATGACCTGACCTTAAGGCAGACCCTTCACCGATGGAGCCACCCAGGTGCCCCAACTTGTTGCATTTCTATACTGAAGACAAACTTTCACAAAGAGAAACTCAGAAAGCAGTATCATTTTCAATTGCACGAAGAAAAAAAGTCTAGGAATAAAGTAGCCAAGAATGAAAAAGACCTGGTACACCGAACACGTGGTGGAAAAGAAAGGAAGAATATGTGCATGTTGGGGAAGGGGGGGACGTATGGGACAAAGAAATGGAAGATGACACAAATAAATGGAAGCATACCCCATGCTCAGTAACTGGAAGAGTTAATAATGTTAACATGTCCATCGTACCCAAAGCAATCTACAGAAGTGATGAAATCCCTATCTGAATTCCAATGGCATTATTCAAAGAAATGGAAGACAGTTCTAAAGTTCATATGGCATCACAAAAGACTGCAAATACCCAAAGCAATCTGGAGAACAAAAGCTGGTCACCACACTCTCAGATTTCAATCTAGATCACAAAGCTGTAGTCATCCAAACAGCATGGTACTGGCATAAAAACAGATACACAGGTCAATGGAACAGAATAGGAATCTCAGAAACTAACCCACACATATATGGTCTTAGCTTACACAACAGGAGCAGAAAAGATACAATGGGGACAGGATGGCCTCTTCAGTGAACAGTACTGGGAAAACTGGATGCTACGTCCAGANGGGATCACTTTCTCACACCTCACAGAAAATGTTTAAATGGATGAGTAACTTGAACATAAGACCTGAATTCATAAACATCCAAGAAGAAAACAGAGGTAGTTAAGTTTCTCAATGTTGGTTTTGGGGAAGAGTCTTTAGATCAGAAACAAAAAGCAAAGACAAGAAAAGCAAAAAGAAACAAGTAGAACAACATCAATGTGAAGTCTTCTGCACAACAAAAGAAACCATCCAAAACTTAAAAGGTGACCTACCCAGTGAGTAAAAACATCTGCAAATCATGCATGAGAAGAGACTAATATCCAAAACACAGAAAACACACATACAAATCAAACCAAAAACCTACATAAAAATGGGGAGAGTATGTGAATAGATGTTTTCCAAAGATGGCATACAGGTGTCCAACAGACACAGGAAAAGTTGTTCAACATCACTAATTATCGCCAGGGAAACATAAGTCAAAACTACAATCAACTGTCACCTCACAACTGTTGGTACAGCAATTGTCCCAGAGATAGACACCAGGTGTGGTCAAGGGTGTCTAGATGAGGGGACCCTGGGCGCTGTTGGTGGGAATACAGATTGGTGCAGCCACTATGACAAACAGTATGGAGGTTGGTGAAAAAATAAATACACCTACACATGACCCAGTAATCGTTCTACTGAGTATTTATTTGGAGAACACAAAAACACTCCCTCAAAAAGAGGGATGCACTCCCATGTTCACTGCAGCATTNAAGCATTCTTCACAATAACCACACATCGAAACATTGACCTAAGGAGCATCATGCTAAGTAACTCAGACACCGAATGACAAATATCAGATGCGCTCATGTACATTCCACGTGGAAAAAATATACTGAAGCATGGATACTGAGAACAGATTTGTGGTTGTCAGATTCGGGGATGAGGGGTGGGGAAACAGGTGAAGGTGGTCAAAGGTGCAAAGTTTGAGTGACAAAATCCGTAAGTCACGGAATGTTCCATGCAGCATGGAGACTAAATCTAACCCTGCAGGATGGGGCACAGGCTTCTCTGCCATTTCAAAGTACACTGTTCCTAGAAAACCTTTCACAACAGGAATGGTGCAACCAGAAGAATGAATGAAACATTGGTGAGCATGCTCAGATTGCAAAAATTCCTTCTCTTTGGCTTTTCTTAAGTCTCAGGACACAACCTCCTAATGGATGCCCCAAGTAAATGGAGATAAAGCACAGCAGATGCTCACAGACGCAATTCAAAGTGCTGGTGACTGGAAGTGGAGAGCAGTACCCAAGAAGGAGCTGGTTGGGGTGCACGCCGCCTCTCTAGTGGTTCCCCACAAAACAGATGCTGAATGCAACGCCCACTTTTTTAACTTTTTTCACAAGAGCGAACTCCTCTTCAGGATTCTTCCTGTTACTGAAGCCAGGTAATAACTCAAATCTTTCCAAAGAGCCAAGCACTTACCATGAACGTTCAAAAAGTGGAGGATAATTGTACTTGAAAGTTGCTGAGGGAGTAGATGTTAAATGTTCTCCCAGACACAAACATCAGCAGATCCACAGTGAAAGGCACCTTCTTCAGCATGTGGAATACGGACTACCTCCTACAGCCAGAAACCTCCTCCTTCCCCTTGCCCAGGACAACCAACAACAGCTGGGAGGTACCTCAATTCCTCCTTTCTCCCATTCCTAATATCTAACCCATCGGCAAATCCTGTGAGCTCCATCTTCAATAGTTACACAGAATAGGAATAACCCCTCCTTCCATGGAACTGGTCTGGTCCACGATGGAGTCGGAGTTCCTGGAAATGCTTCATCATTGACCTCCCTTGCCCGTCATCAACCCTTTCTCATCTGCTCTCAACACTGTAGCCAGGATGGCCCAGTGAAACAGGGTCCCATGGGGTAGCAGCCCTGCAATGGCTTTCTGTCTCCCTACTGATTCCTCCCTGAGGTCATATCCTAAACTGTCTCCCGTGGCCCCAGAGCCTTCTTGCAGCTCCTGCCCCAGGGCCTTTTCACATGCTTTCCCTTCTGTTTAGAATCCTCTTGATGTGATATCACTCACCTTCTTTACATCTTGACTCATGTATCACCTTCCTCGTGAAGTCCCCCCTGGTCCCTATGTAAATAGCAAGCACCACCCCCACCTCCCCTTCATCACCCCAGCCCTGTCTCCCGCTTTACATTTCCAGAGCAGTTATCACAGTCACCAGTCCATCTCAGCAGGGGAGAAATGGAGACCTACACTGATGGTTTCACCACTGACTCCCTCTGATCTTCTGGTCCAAAGCCCCAGGGGAAAAGGTCCCCCAGGGCTCTTGCACAGCCATGATGCCCAGGACTAGGGGGTCCACTTACTGTATCCCAAACAGGGATCCAATCAGGAAAATGAGCCATCTGAGGAATCCACCTGCACATGAAACCTGAAACCAGACACCTTCCTCGATTCCAGGTGAGCATGCACACTTCCTCCCCTTGCCTGATGTGCTCAGAGAAAGCTAAGCAGAGACACATCCCAGGGTCCAATTCTCCCTCTGGCCAAGGTCCTGGGAAACAGACATATCTCCTTCCAACCACCTGTGACTGATGTCCAGCATCCTCCTGTGGTCAGGCAGAGTGGTGCACCTGTCCCACTTTTGTGGAACATCATCAAAAACCAGGATTTGCTGCACAGTTTTCAGGAAGGAACCTGCAGCAGCGTCTGCAGGCTGCTCAGATTCGGCCCAGTCTCGCACATCAGGCCCCATGCATAACTAGAGCTTCATGGAGACTGATGTCCCATGTGGCCTTGGAACCTAATGTCAAGAGCTGAGATTTCAGTTCCAAATGAAAACTGGCCTCTTCCACACAGCGCAGGAATCTGGAGAGAGACATTTCTCAGGGGTGTGGCTCTAGAAGAAGTGTTTCTGCTGACTGAATTCACAGACTCCAGGTAGAGGACACCTGTGGGGCTTCATCCCAGGAAGCAAGGGCCATATTTGGCAAGAATCAATCATGCTGCCTGTGGGCTACTTCCCACCAACCACCCTGCTCAGCTGAGGGCTTGAGAACCAAACAGGAAGCAACTTTCACATCCATCTACAGCAGGAGTGATGGCTAGGGAGCAGAGCCCTGTCCCTGGAGCAAGCTGGCCTGCCCATCAGGAACGATGGCGCACCATCATGGCCTCACAGTTGGATAGCCTCCCAGCTATCCAATCTGACTATCCTGCCAGGCTCACACCTGCTGACACCGTGGTTTATAAGACCCAGAGACTGCTTTCCATCCCAGCTCAATGCAACTCATAGAGAAGCAGACTCCAATCTCAGAAACGTGTTCACCGTTAGCTCTGAAATTCCCTGGGTTTGTCTACACTGGCCCACCCAGGTGTCCCTTCCAGATCATTCCTCAAGTGCCCTAGGGTTTCAAGCCACCTTCAAGCTTCACTTCAAAAGGCAGGAATGGATCTGATGAGGCAGACCAGCTGAGTGACTATGTGTGGGAAACTCGGACAACATCCCCCGTGAATACCAGTGCTTCCAAGTCCAAGCTTCAAACCTTCCCTCACTGGACATAGAGCACCATTTCAGCATGAACACTCCTCTTTCAAATCTCTTGTCTCCCATTCCTTCAAATCAGAAACCAAGCTCCAGTCCACCACTCTATTTCCCTTCAGAGAAGTTAGGAAAATGATAGAATACAACACTGCGTGGGCATGGCACAATTCTATCCACACAGAATTTCTTGTTCTTTCTCATACAGGCAACCCTACATTACCCGTACTCATGAGAGATACCACACGTTCATTCCCCATCTATATATTTGACCTTGTGTGTTTTCCTTTTGATATTTGTATCTCAAACTCAATGTCTATATTGCTTTCTTAAACTAATAATAATGACATGGTTGTGTAAGGGTCTGGTCTTCTTTGTCAGACAACATGGCTTTGGTTCAGATAACACAACCTCAGTCCATGAAGCAATGCCTACAACCTCAGGGATCCTGACATGCCTCACAGGTTAAGAGTTCCTGTACTACATGGAGTTGTCTGAATACAGAGGATGCATGTACCCTCCAGCATTCATTGTGTTTTCTTCATAAATCTCACAGTTCAAGTCGCAAGTGATTCACCAGGTCAGGTTTCAGACCCCAGGATGGGCCACCAGGTGAGCAGCGCTCCCTCCACCCCCCCCCCAGGAAGGCTAATAGGAGCCAGATTTCCTTTGGGAGCATCGGCACCACTCCCTGAGCTCCTCAACAACGTACACTCCTTCTCTGTTTCTCCTCTTGATAAAGGGCACTGCACCCTGTTACAGCTCTGAGGCTATGTTTTACTTTAAAAATATTTTCTAATATCAGAATGTGGTTCATGGAAGAGAAAAACGTGAACACCCACAAAGGATTAATATTTCAAAATATTGTTTTTCCCATTATGTAATTAAAACAGGAAATAAAATGGCACAGATAGCCCCTTCCACTAGCAGGTACGATTCACTGGTGTGACTTAAAGAAAAGCAGGAAATAAGAGTAACAGACATTCTGATCACCTGTCATTTCCATAATCTAAGTTTTGAAACTTCACACACATGCAAAGAAAGAAGCACAAACAAAGGTCTCAGCCTGGCAACTCTGAGAAGTCTGAATTGGAATG
Source organism: Ailurus styani (assembly GCA_002007465.1). Classification (NCBI taxonomy): domain Eukaryota; kingdom Metazoa; phylum Chordata; class Mammalia; order Carnivora; family Ailuridae; genus Ailurus; species Ailurus styani. The sequence continues at coordinate 83,241 of LNAC01001698.1, forward strand.
ACAGGGACAGATGATGAGGTTGTGTGTGTCGGGTGAGGCTGGTGGCACAGAAGGTGCTCTGCCAGCTCTCCACCTGTGTTTCATCTGTCCTCAGCCAGGAACCTGGAACCTGCTCAAGGTCTAAACTATCACAACTGTCTCATGGGGGACACACAGCCACTCCTGGACCCCGCCCTGCTCACGCGCTCCTGCTGAATGCACTCATCTCTCCTCCGGGACCCCTGTCACCTTTACCCAGACCTGTAACTCCCCTGTCTGCTGCAAATTCCAGGATTCCCCCCACTTCTTCCGAAATTACACTGGCCCAATGTGTCAGTGAGAAACGTAGAAGGCTACCCGCCTAATGAACGGTGAACACCTATTTTCCCATTCTCTTCTACTCCTCTCCACTAACCCTCTGACCTGTGCAAGCTGTAAGTAACATATCAATGGAAAGTGAACGTGCTCTGAGATGTGACTCTTTCACTGAAGACTTCTGAGGACTCCTTGTGCAATAAAATACCATATCCCATGATGGGGGGGAGGGTTAAAACTATTCTTTACATAATAATACAGCTCAAAGCACCTCACTTTTAGTTCCTCTTCATTAGGCAGAACAGTTTCTGTGTAAAAATCCTTTCCATAGATATTACCTGCTAGCAATTTTCTAAGGAGGAAATGGAAAACCTGTGGGATATCCTGACTCACCCAGTGTCCGGCAAGCAGTTCCAGAATCCACCCCGGGGCTCCTAACGCCAACCCCCTCGAACCCTCTGGCATGCTACTATCCAGGAAAATTCCCAAAGACTCTTCTTCTGACTTCATCACCAAAGAAACTACAGATAAAATATGCCACCTCAAAATATCTTGATGATACAGTGAGTAAAACTAGAAAGTTCAACTTTTAAACACTAAATGCCTACTTTGCATGATTTTGAACTTTCTCTCCACCCTAACTCTTTTGATGAAAAGACCAATTATGAAATATCACCTTTCACAAATGATATCATCAAAGTCAGTGTCTGACTACAAAAGCCACCCAACTCTAGATGTTGGACACTCAACCACATCCTAGGCCCAATTGAATAAACGCTGTTAAAGGAACAAATGATATGTTAAAAACACACAGAGTAAATCTCATCTTCCCTTTCTAATAAAAGTGATTTCCTAGGAAACAGATGTTCAGATCACATTTTGTAATCAATAAGTGAATGGAGAAAATGGTATTCCCTGCTATGTTCTACCTGTAGGAAAACTAATTTTGCACCAAATTCAGAACGCTGACAACTATTAAGTTTTACTTCATGGCTCAACTAGAGGAAAGAGAATAGCCCAGGGGGGTTGGGGTTAAAGAGAAGTTTTACCTCCAGTCCTGACACAGATGTGACATTGTGCCAAGTGTACCTGCTGCTTTCTCTGAACACTGATGGTCTGTGACAAGCTGCATGACTGACTCAGACGCTGACTTTCAAAACTTCGGGACTCATGGAGCCAGAGTGGGGAAGCGTTGTCAGCTGCGCCTAAGTAGGTATCTGCAATCTATGGCCTGCACACCGGCTTCAGTTTCTGGGAAAAGGGGGAAAACATACTTGTCTCTTACATAGTAATTATCTTCATTTGAAAGCAGACCAATGACTTTGCTTTTTTGGAAAAGTGAAATTACTCTCCAAATACAACTTCAGCTCATCTGTTTCTCATGCAACTTGAATGGGGTCTTGTTTACTCCAGTTTCCAGGTCTCACCTGGAGGATGCTCCTGCAGGATCCTGACACCCCATTACCACCATCCCCCACAGACTGGGCACACAATGTTGAAGTTGGGGGACTGCTCTGAGCCTTGGTACTGCCGCACTTGTGCCTGGGGGCGCAGGAACCTGGAGGACCATCCTGCAGGATCCTCACAGCCCATAACCACCAGCCCCCGCAGACAGGGCACACAATGCTGAAATTGGGGGACTTCTCTGAGGCTCATTGCCACCAAACTTGTGACTGAGGGAACAAGGGACACTCTGATGAACTCAAGGTGCTTCCTGAGCTCCATTACCAGCACTGTACCAGGGAATGGGGGGCACTCCATTGAACTTGGGGACTGTGCGCTCCTTACGTGCATTCTTCCAGGGGACCACGGGAAACCCTGAAACGTTGGCAACCCATCCCACGAAACCTGGGGTGAGTGGGTGCCCTGGAGGTCACCGCTCTGGGGGATACAGCCAGTTGACAGCCATCAGGCAGAAGAGACTTTCGAGGGAAAGTGAGAATTCNAAGGGAAAGTGAGAATTCATCTGCGTTCCCAGGATTAGCTCTTTTCATGTGCCCTTCCAGTACCTCCACCTCCCACGTGGGGCTCACCCCACCCCCCGGAACCCCCACCCCGGCCCTCAGCATGTACTCACCAGTGTGGAACTCCACAGGTCAGCTTTGCCTTCCCCTGCCCCATTACTGCACCCTGGGGCAGCTGGAGGCCGTCCACAGAGAGGTAGATCCACCCCCACTCAGTGATTGGTCAGGGAGGCTGGTTCCCTGAGTCAATTGGTTGCCACACCTGCCTTGCACTGGGTCACCTGCACTTATACCCGTGTCTCCAGCTGCAGGTGGTCCCGGAGGTGCCTCCTGCCCCAACACCTGGCTCCCCAGTGCAGGAAAGGGAGGAGTTATGGGCATCCCCCCCCGCCCACACAGGCCCCTTCCATGGATTCCTCTAGCTACAGACCACCCTCACAGCCCTGACCCTTCCCTTCCTGCACCAACCCTGCCTACAGAGCTGTTCCTGGCTCCTGACAAGGTCAGCTGTTCTCAGAACTTCTGAGACTTGGGCTTTAGGAAATGCAATTTTTTCCCACATTTCCAAAACAATTTTAAGACCCAGAAAGTAATGTTCTAAGTGGGAAGAACTTCACATTCTGGTCTCACCCATGGAGTGGATACTGCTTCTCAGACCTTCAAAGCATCCTTCTAGTATGAGCCCATTTGTGCTGGAATATATATGCATACGCTTGATTCTGTAGGGAAGACTCCAGGATGAAGAACGGCCGCCCTTCTGTGCTGTTGGAGTTGTGAACCAGGAACACAGATTTTTCACTTAAAAAGAAAGCACATTGTTATTGTCGACCCCAAATGAACAAACCCTTTTAAACATCTTAAAAAGGAAGAGCGTTTTGTTCAAACCCAAGCCAGGACAGCTTCCTGAGAGACACAATCTTCACAACGAAGGGAGTGCTCCAGGGAAGGAACATTTGGGGCAGGTTTGTATAATTGTTTTGTTCTGTTTTACATACAGAGTTACACATCATCATGAGGAAGATTCCAGAAAGTTAGACTTTTTCTTGTTTTCAGTATGTGCAAGTCAGTATGACTTTAATCTTATGGGAGCAGGAGAGGTTCTTTTGTTTTTCTTTATGTTGGAAATGGCATTTTCTGGTTATCTTTTTCTTCTTAAAGCAGATGTAAAACATATCCTTTGGACAGAAGTAGGACTNTTCATGCTCTGAGGTTTTGCCCAGTCATTTTCATCTGGGCAAAATGTTAAAGGATAGCTTCTCTGGGGGCCCAGTATCAGGGCCCATGGATGGTAAAAGATAAAAATTTCCATTATCATTACAATTACTACTAAGGGAAGGATCTTGAGACAAAAGCACCTTTAACAATAGTACCAAGAAATCAAAATGATGCCTACAGAAGGTTACTTGTTCCATGATGAACACAGGTAACAGAGGTGTTCACAGACACTGGGCTCCTCTGCTTCTCCTGCACAAATCTCTGAAGCTCACAGATAATTTAAGGTCTGAATTTTAGAACCACCAGACACCTTAGAGANATTATTTATTTATTTTTAAAAGATTATATTTATTTATTTCACAGAGGGAGAGAGATCACAAGTAGACTGAGAGGCAGGCAGAGAGAGAGGAGGAGGAAGCAGGGTCCCCGCTGAGTAGACATCCCGATATGGGCCTCGATCCCAGGACCCTGAGATCATGACCTGAGCGGAAGGCAGAGACTTTAACCCACTGAGCCACCCAGGCGCCCTCACAACACTAATTTAAGCATGAAGTGCCCTTAAAGATTGGATACACTGTCTAAGTTCTTTCCTTGTGTATTTTGACTAATGTAAGTCATAGTCATACCATATAAACTCTACGACTTTGGGAAGCAAGTAATCATAGGTAAGGGAATATCTTGGCAATGTTTATAAAGATTGTCTCACTGTAGAAGAGGCTGAGCTGAATGTTTTTAAATGCTATTTCAGTCCTGTCTTACAGCACACTCTGAACCTACCAGAGCCTGAGTCGATTTTAAAAAGATAGTTATTTCGGTAACTTTAATATCAGAAAAATAATATAATGTCTCTATTCCTAGGGATCTTTGAGTATCTTACTCAGATGTCCTCCACTGAGATAACTATCTTAATGATCATGATGGGCAGAGGTTAAAAACCAGCTGGATCTGTTCCGGGGTCCACACAACAAGAAAATCCTGACACTTGACATGTTTCCAGATTGAGAAGACCAGAGATAAGATNAAGAGATAAGACGGAAATAGTACTGTGTATGGAATAGCAAGGTATTTGGAGTCAGTTGGGGGATGCCACTTAGGTTTCTGACATGAAAATCCACTGTGACTCGAGTAATCCCTGAGCCCCTGTCTAACCATCTAGAAAATGTGCCTAAAATATTTACATAATAGTTTAGAAATTTATGAGGGTGAATTCCACAAAGAGCCAGGGTGATGTCTCTCGAGAGCAGGTGCTCTGGAAGCCATGATTACTATTTGGGTCTATTTCTTTTCCAGAAAAAAAGAACACATGTTGAAACCGTATTTCTTTTTTAGGGGGGGTTGAATTAAGACTTTATTCAGGCCTTCTGATCAACTCACAGGGTTTTCTTTTATTATTATTACTTGCCCCAGGGGTGCACGTCTGTGAGTCATCAGGCTTACACCTTTCACAGCACTCGCCATAGCACAAACCCTCCCCAATGTCCATAACCCATCCACCCTATCGCTACCCTCCCACCCCCCAGTAACCCCCAGTTTGTTTTGTGAGATTAAGAGTCTGTTATGGTATATCTCCTTCCCGATCCCATCTTGTTTCAATTTATCCCTCCCTACGCCCCCATAACCCCACGCCCTGCCCCTCGACTTCCTTATATCAGAGAGATCATAAGATAATTTTCTTTCTCTGATTGACTTATTTCGCTCAGCATAATACCCTCTAGTTCCATCCACATCATTGCAAGTGGCATGATTTCATTTCTTTTGATGGCTGCATAGTATTCTGTTGTATATATATATCACTTCTTCTTTATCCATTCATCTGTTGATGGACATCTAGGTTTTTTCCATAGTTTGGCTATTGTGGACATTGCTGCTATAAACATTCTGGTGCACATGCCCCTGAAGATCACTACCTTTGTATCTTTAGGATAAATACCCAACTTTTTGAGGAACCTCCATACTGTTTTCCAGAGTGGCTGCACCAGCTTGCACTCCCGCCAACAGTGTAGGAGGGTTCCCGTTTCTCTGCATCCTCACCAACATCTGTTGATTCCTGACTTGTTAATTTAAGCCATTCTGACTGGTGTGAGGTGGTATCTCACTGTGGTTTTGATNTGATGATTTCGATGCCTTTTATTTCTTTTTGTTGTCTGATTGCTAAGGCTAGGACTTCTAGTACTATGTTGANACCTTCCTCATGTGTCTGTTAGCCATTTGGATGCCTTCTTTGGAGAAATGTCTGTTGATGTCTTCTGCCCATTTCATTGACTGGCTTACTTGCTTTATGGGCATTGAGTTTGAAACATAAAGATAAATCTTTATAGATTTTGGATATAAGCCCTTTATCTGATATGTCATTTGCAAATATCTTCTCCCATTCTGTCAGTTGTCTTTTGGTTTTGTTGACTGTTTCCTTTGCTGTGCAAAAGCTTTTTATCCTTTTTATCTTTTTTTAAAAATAATCTTTATTTTATTTTTTTAAAGATTATTTATTTATTTGAGAGAGAGAGAGAGTGAGAGAGAGCATGAGAGAGGAGAAGGTCGGAGGGAGAAGCAGACTCTCCATGGAGCTGGGAGCCGATGTGGTTCTCGATCCCGGAACTGCAGGATCATGACCTGAGCTGAAGGCAGTTGCTTAACCAACTGAGCCACCCAGGCGCCCAAAGCTTTTTATCTTGATGAAGTCCCAGTAGTTCATTTTTGCCCTTGCTTCCCTTGCCTTTGGTGATGTTCCTAGGAAGAAGTTGCTGCGGTTGAGGTCGAAGAGGTTGCTGCCTGTGTTCTCCTCGAGGATTTTGATGGATTCCTTTCTCACATTGAGGTCTTTTATCCATTTTGAGTCTATTTTTGTGTGTGGTGTCAGGAAATGATCCAGTTTCATTTTTCTGCATGTGGCTGACCAGTTTTCCCAACACCATTTGTTGAAGAGACTGTCTTTTTCCCACTGGACATTCTTTCCTGCTTTGTCGAAGATTAGTTGACCATAGAGTTGAGGGTCCATTTTTGGGTTCTCTATTCTGTTCCACTGGTCTATGTGTCTGTTTTTGTGCCAGTACCATACTGTCTTGATGATGACGGCTTTGTAATAGAGCTTGAAATCTGGAATTGTGATGCCGCCGATTTTGGATTTCTTTTTCAACATTCCTTTGGCTATTCAGAGTCTTTTCTGGTTCCATATATATTTTAGGATTCTTTGTTCCATTTCTTTGATATAAATTGATGGTATTTTGATGGGGATTGCATTAAATGTGTAGATTGCTCTAGGTAGCATAGACATTTTCACAATATTTATTCTACCCATCCATGAGCATGGAATGTTTTTCCACTTCTTTGTGTCTTCCTCAATTTCTTTCATGAGTACTTTATAGTTTTCTGAATACAGATTCTTTGCCTCTTTGGTTAGGTTTATTCCTAGGTATCTTATGGTTTTGGGTGCAATTGTAAATGGGATTGACTCTTTAATTTCTCTTTCTTCTGTTTTGTTGTTGGTATATAGAAATGCAACTGATTTCTGTGCATTGATTTTATATCCTGNTTTGGAGTGGAGTCCTTTGGGTTTTCCACATAAAGTATCATATCATCTGCAAAGAGTGAGAGTTTGACTTCTCTGATGATTTCGATGCCTTTTATTTCTTTTTGTTGTCTGATTGCTAAGGCTAGGACTTCTAGTACTATGTTGAATAGCAGTGGTGATAGTGGACAGCCTTGCCGTGTTTCTGACCTTAGGGGAAAAGCTCTCAGTTTTTCTTCATGGATAATGATATTCACTGTGTGTTGTAAATAGCTGACTTTGATGATTTTGAGGTCTGTACCGTCTACGCCTACACTGTGAAAAGTTTTGATCGAAAAAGGATGCTGTACTTTGTCAAATGCTTTTTCAGCATCTATTGAGAGGATCATATGGTTCTTGTTCTTTCTTTTATTAATGTCTTGTATCACATTGATTGATTTGCGAATGTTAAACCAACCTTGCATCCCANGGTGCAGCCCGTGAATAAACCCCACTTGATCGTACTGAATAATCCTTTTAATGTACTGTTGAATCCTATTGGCTACTATTTTGTGGAGGATTTTTGCATCCGTCTTCAACAAGCTTATTGGTCTGTAATTCTCCTTTTTGATCGTGTCTTTGCCTGGTTTTGGGATCAAAGTAATGCTGGCATCATAAAATGAGTTTGGAAGTTTTCCTTCCATTTCAATTTTTTTGGAACATTTTCGGGAGAATAGGTATTAATTCTTCTTCAAATGTTTGGTTGAATTCCCCTAGGAAGCTGTCTGACCCTGGACTCTTGTTTGTTGGGACATTTTTGATGACTGCTTCAATCTCTTTACTTGTTAAGAGATTTCTTATGTACAGAGGGAGGAACATCAGAATAATGTCAGACCTGTCCACAGAGACCAGACAAGACAGAAGGGGCTGGCAAGACATATTCAGGGTACTAAATGAGAAGAGTATGCAGCCAAGGATACCTTATCCAAGAAGGCTGTCATTCAGAATGGGTGGAGAGACAAGGACCTTCCAGGACCAACATAAATGAAAGAATATAAGGCCACAAAGACAACCCTGCAAGAAATACTAAGGGGCATTCTATAAAAGAAGAAAGACTCCAAGAGTAATATAGGCCAGAAACTCAGAGAGACAACCATTTTTTTAAAGATTTTATTTATTTGTCAGAGAGAGACACAGTGCAAGAGGGAACACAAGCAGGGGGAGTGGGAGAGGGAGAGGGAGGCTCCCCGCTGAGCAGGGAGCCCGATGTGGGGCTCATCCCGAGACCCTTACACCATGACCCAAGCCGAAGGCAGATGCTTAATGACTGAGGGACCACCCAGGCGCCCTTAGACAGACAATCTATAGAAATAGGGAATTTTCAGGTAATATGATGGCACTAAAATCATATCTTTCAATAGTCAGTCTCTATGTGAACAGCATAAATGTTCCCATAAAATGGCACAGGCTTGCAGATGGGATAAAAAGACATGACCTAGCCATATGCTGTCTACAAGAGACTCATTTGTGAACCTTAAGATACTTCATGATTGAAAGTGAGAAGATGGAGAACCACCTATTATGACAACACACTTCAAAAGAAAGCTGGGGTAGCAATTCTTATGTCAGAAAAAGTAGATTTTAAGCTAAAGACTGTAGTAAGAGATAAAGAGGGATACTAGACCATACTTAAAGGATCTATTCAATAAGAAGATCTAACAATAGTAAATATCTGTGCCTCAACACGAAAGCAGCCAACTACATAAGCCAACTGTTAACCAAAATAAAGAATCATATTGATAATAATACTTTAATAGCAGGAGACATCAACACTCCACTCTCAGCAACTGACAGATCATCTTAGCAGAAGATCAACAAAGAAACAAGAGCTTTGAATGACACATTGGACTAGATGGACTTCATAGATACATACAGAACATTCCACCCTAAAACAGCAGAATAATCATTCTTCTTGAATGCACACACAACTTTTTCAAGAATAGACCACATACTGGGTCACAAACCAGGTTCCAACCAATACCAAAAGAATGAGATGATTCCCTGCATATTCTTAGATCACTGTGCTTTGAAACTGGAACTCAATCACAGGAAAATACTTGGAAGGAATTCAAACACTTGGAAGCTGAAGACCACCCTGCTCAAGAATGTTTGGTTCAACCAGGAAATTAAAGAAGAACTTAAACAATTCATGGAAACCAATAAGAACAAAAAGACATCAGTCCAAAACCTTTGGGATACAGCAAAGNTGGTTCTAAGGGAGAAATATAAAGCCATCTGATCCTCACTCAAAAAAGTGGAAAAATCCTGAATGCACAAGCTAACCTTATACCTCAGGGAACTACAGAAAGAACAGCAAATAAATCCCAAACCAAGCAGGAGAAGAGAAATAACAAAGATGAGAGCAGAGACCAATGATATAGAAACCAGAAAAACAATAGAGCAGATAAAAAAAAACTAGAAGCTGATTCTTTTTTTTAAGATTTTATTCATTTATTTGTTTGACGCAGAGAGAGAGATTACAAGTAGGCAGAGAGGCAGGCAGAGAGACAGGGAGAGGAGGAATCAGGCTCCCTGCTGAGCAGAGAGCCCGATGCGAGCCTTGATCCCAGGACCCTGAGATCATGACCTGAACCGAAGGCAGAGGCTTTAACCCACTGAGCCACCCAGGCGCCCGAAGCTGATTCTTTGAAGGAATTAATAAGATTGATAAACTGCTGGCCAGACTTATCCAAAAGAAAAGAGCAAGGACCCAAATTAATAAAATAATGAATGAAAGGGAAAAGATCAGGACTAACACCAAGGTAATAGAAATAATTATTAGAAATTATTATCAACAACTAAATGCCAATAAATTAACCAGTCTGGAAGAAATGAATGTCTACCTGGAAACTTATAAGCTACCAAGACTGAAACACAAAGAAAGAGAGAATCTGAATAGAAATGGGAAGAAAGAGACAATCTGAAAGAGACAACAGTAACGACATTGAAGCAGTAATCAAAAACTTCCCAAAATCAAGAGTCCAGGGCCACATGGATTCCCAGAGGAATTCTACCAAACATTAAAGATGAAATAAAACCTATTCCTCTGAAGCTGTTTTTAAAAATAGAAAAAGAAGGAAAATTTCCAAACTTGTTCTATGAGGCCAGAAATACTTTGATCTCAAAACCAGGCAATGACCTCATGAAAAAGGAGAACTACAGACCAATATCCCTGATGAACATCGATGCCAAAATACTCAACAAGATCTTAGCCATTAGAATCCAACAGTACATTAAAAGGATTATCCATCATGACCAGGTGGAATTCATTCCTGGGATAGAATGANTTAGAAGAATGATTCAACATTTGCAAATTGATAAGCATGACAGAGCTTATTAATAAAAAAAAATAACCACAAGAACCATATGATCCTCTCAATTGATGCAGAAAATACATTTGACAAAATACAGCACACTTTACTGATTAAAACTGTTTAGAGTGTAGGGATAGAGGGAACATTTCTCAATTTCATAAAAACCATCTATGAAAAGCCCACAGCAAATGTCATTCACAATGGGGAAAAGCTGAGAACTTTTTCTTTAAGATCAGGAACACAAGCATGCCCACGCTTACCACTATTGTTCAACATAGTACTAGAAGTCCTAGCATCAGCAATCAGACAACAACAACAACAACAACAAATAAAACGCATTCAAATTGGCAAAGAAGTCAGACTCTCTCTCTTCGCAGATGACATGATACTATGTGGAAAACCCAAAAGACTCCATGCTCATATTACTAAAACTCATACAGCAATTCAGCAATGTGACAGGATACCAAACCAATGCNTTATAGACTAACAATGTAACATAGAAAGAGAAACTACGGAATCAATTCCATTTACAATAGCACCAAAACTCATAAGGTATTTTGGAGTAAATCTAACAAAAGAGGTAAAGGATCTAAACTCTCGAAACTACAGAACACTCATGACATAAATTGAGAAAGACACAAAAAGATGGAAAAACATTCCATGTTCATGGACTGGAAGAATGCACACTGTCAAAATGTCTATGCTTCCCAGAGCAATCTACACTGTCAACACCATCCCTATTTAAATACCACTGGCATTTTTCACAAAGCTGGACAAACAGCCCTAAAATTTGTATGGACCAGAAAAGACCCCACATAGCCAGGGAAATGTTGAAAAGGAAAACCAAAGCTGGGGCCATCACAATGCCTGACTTCAAACTATATTACAAAGCTGTGACAGCATGGTATTGTCACAAAAACAGACACATAGATCNGACACATAGATCAATGGAACAGAATAGAGACCCCAGGAGTGGACCCTCAACTCTACATTCAACCCATCTTTGACAAACCAGGAATGAATATCCAATGGAAAAAAAGACAGTCTCTTCAACAAATGGTGCTGGGAAAATTGGACAGCCTCATGCAGACGATTTAAACTCACTCTCTTACACCATACACAAAGATAAACTCAAAATGGATGAAAGACCTCAATGTGAGACAGGAATCCATCGAAATCCTAGAGCAGAACATAGTAACCCCTTTGACATCAGCCACAACATCTTCTCTCAAGACAAGGGTCCAAATGCAAGGGGAAAAAAAGCAAAAATGAACTATTGGGACTTCATCAATATAAAAAGCTCCTGCACAGCAAAGGAAACAGTCAACAAAACTAAGAGGCAACCCATGGAATGGGAGAAGATATTAGCAAATGACATTACAGATAAATGGCTGGTATCCAAGATCCATGAAGAACTTCTCAAACTCAACACCCCCAAACCAAATAATCCATTCAAGAAATGGACAGAAGACACGAACAGACATTTCTCCAAAGAAGACATACAAACAGCTCACAGACACATGAAAAAATGTTCAACATTGCAAGCCAACAGGGAAATTCAAATAAAAACTACAATGAGATATCATCTTACACCAGTCAGAATGGTCAAAATTAACAAGGCAGGAAACGACAAATGTTGGCGAGGATGTGCAGAAAGCAAAAGCCTCTTACACTGTTGGTGGGAGCGCAATCTGGTAAGGCCACTCTGAAAGACACTCTGAAAGACAGCATGGACATTTCCTCAAGACAGTTCCTCAGGACGCTAAAAATAGAGCTACCCTATCTCCAGCAATTTCACTATGGGGCATTTACCCCAAAGATACAGAAGTAGTGAAAAGAAGGGACACCTGCACCCCAATGGTCATAGCAGCAAGGTCCACAAGAGCCAAACTGTTGAAGGAGCCAAGATGCCCTTCAACAGACGAATGGATAAAGAAGATGTGGTTCACATATACAATGGAAGATTACTCGCCTTCAGAAAGGATGAATACCTACCAATTGAATCGACATGGATGGAAACAGAGGGTAGGAACTGCATATGAGGAATGTAAAGAATAGCATGGAGGATCATAGGGGAAGGGAGGGAAGACGGAATGGGAAGAAATCAGAGAGGGAGACAAACCATGAGAGGCTCTGGACTCCAGGCACCAAACAGGGTTACAGATGGGAGGGGTTTGGGAGATGTGGTTGCTGGATGATTTGTATGAAAGAGGGCTCATGTTATGATAAACACTGGGTGTTATAAGCAACTAATGAATCATTGAACACTACAACAAAACTAATGATGTGCTATATGTTGGATAACTGAACATAATAAAACAAACAAACAAACAAACAAATAAATAGGTTTTCTACATGAAAAACAATAATGGGTGCAGAATTTCAGATGTGCAAGATGAAATGTTCTCAACATGTTTCACAGCAGTGTAAATATACTTAACACTCCTCGACTTTATACTGAAAATGTTTAAAATGGCAAAATCCACATTGTGATTTTTTACAACTTTTTAAAAGTACATTCTGTATGATTCCATTTTTACAAGGATATTATTAATTTATTTTAGAGGGAGTGTGTGGCACGAGAGTGGTGGGAGAAGAAAGAGTTGAGAGAGAAAATCGTGAGGCCACGCTGCTCACAAAACCCACAAAGGAAATGGTGCTCCTGGGAGCTGACCAAAACAACCAGAGCAGTAGAAATCTTCCATGACCCCTGAGGCTACCTCCACCACAGGCAGCCACCCTGGATACAATACCGACACCTGACACTCAGCCTGACACATGTCCTCCACTCAGTGCCTGAGGCGCCATGCTCGGCACATTCAGTGTGGTCCTCATAGGCCCCAAGGCACTAACTGTACCCTAGGTTGGGTTTTCAAACTTCTCTGCCCAGAGGCTGGCCTCCAGGCCCTACCTTATGGGGACACCTGGGCCATACCGGAGGAATCCTCATGCCACCCAAAAGGAAACCATGCCATTTTCAGATGCACCGAACCCTCAGAGCAGGACAGATCTGCCAAGCCCACTGAGACTGGTACTGCCACTTGCGACCTCCAAGGACACAAACCTAGAGCCTGAAACTCAGCCTGACCCACGTGCTGAACCTAAGTTGTGCTGGGAGGGGTCTGTTCCAAAGAGACCTGGTGTCAAAACCCCAGCGACTGGGACACCCAAGATATCCTTCTCGATTCCACATGCGATCTGCAAGGAAACTATGCTGTTTGGAACTCTGGAGAGCACACAGAGCACGAGAAATGTGCATGTGCACCTGAGGCCAACGCCGACATTCAGTGGTCTGCTGGACACCACCTGAAGCCTGACACTCAGCCTAACCCATGACCTCAACTTAGCGCTCTGCGGCCTTCACCTCACCACCAGAAGATCAAGCCTGCATTGCCTCTAACTCCAAACCCTAAGCCTAGGTTGAGTTTACAGACTTCTGTCCCCAGAGGCCTGGCACCCAAGCCCTCCAGACTGGAGATACTGTCAACGTAGAGCAGGAAGTCACCTGCCATGCAGAAGGAAATGAAGCCATTCCAGTCTCCACAAAAACACTCAGAGTATAAGAAAACTTAGACTGCCCACATATTCAGTGTCCCGGTGGACACGAACCCAAAGCCTTACACTCCCCATGACCCAACCCCTCGACTCACAACATGGGTCACTCACCTCAGTGCTGGCAGATGAATCACTAAAGCTTAATGTGTAGCACATGAAATACAACGTTTGCCATTGCTTTCAAGTCTGAGGTGCCAAGGGCAGAACACACTTCTTATGTCTTTTGGTTGCTTTTAGGCTGGCATGAATTTTCCAGTCTTCATCTCTGACCCAGGGACAGGGAACAAAGGCAACACAGATCTATGCTTTGAAATGACAACAGAAATCTGCAAACCCAAGTTTTCAAATGAGCGAATGTCTCAGGACCAGGTGACAAAAAGGGGAGACAGACAGCAAGGAATCAAAGAACATGTCACATGTGTGGGATCTGGCCCACAATTGTATCTGTCAGATCCAAGTCATGCAGGACACGAGGGAGTCGCACTGCACCTGGTCCTCATTTTGCTACACTTGAGCAGAGCAGAGGATGTGGATATGTAAGGTGGGTATGGGTGTCAGGGGGAGATTGGTAGCTTGTCCCAGTTGCTACCTGCCCAGTACTGGTAGGACCAGCTCCTCATCTAAGCTTGTCCTCAGCTAAGATGAAACAATAATTAGATTTAGTTACCTATTTCCTGGGAGAGGTAATGTGCTCAGTGCTTTGGAGACTCTCCAATTTTATTTTTTTAGAAACACTTGAGGCAGGTAAGACTGACATACAAAAAGATGTCCATTGATAATGTATGCCACTTGACCCCGACCCTACCCGTCATATCTAGTTATGATATGCTCGATTAGGAATATCACTCATCAACTAGAGGATGGTTGTGAGGAACTAAGTAATTCAGGGACCAACCATCCTGTGTCTTTTTCTCCATTGAATCTGCTAAGCTAGAACACATTTAAATACATGCTATCTGGATAGTGGCCACAAGGGGAAAAAACTAAGTACACATCCATGCAAACCCCACCCCAAACCCAGTTCTTCCTTCATCCTGTCAAGCCTTGTTCATGCAACAATTACAGATCATTTTCTCGATTCTAAACAGTGTGACTCTGTCGAATTTCTTAAAAACCCAACGAGTTAGGGCGCCTGGGTGGCTCAGTGGGTTAAAGCCGCTGCCTTCGGCTCAGGTTGTGATCTCAGTGTCCTGGGATCAAGGCCCACATCGGGCTCTCTGCTCAGTGGGGAGCCTGCTTCCTCCTCTCTCCTCTCTCTCTGCCTGCCTCTCTGCCTACTTGTAATCTCTCTCTCTGTGTCAAATGAATAAATAAAAAAAATCTTTAAAAAAAACCCAACGATTTCTTTCAACCTGTAAAAAATAGAAGATGTTTTCAAACATCATGTGGTTGGTGAGTAGATAAAGGCCCAGGAGTCTGGGAAAAGGCTATACTGTTGAATACATTCAGGTCTACTCAGGTAACAAGGATGCCTTCTATTCAACTTCATTTTCGGGAGATTTTCTGTCCACTGAAAGGACTGAATCCACAAAAATTCGTGAAGCTCAGAGGAAAACAAAAGGAGAACGCATAGCCTCCAGAAGCTGAGAAGGACGCACACCAAGACACCAAGAAGACATACCACGGAGGCTCTGCACAGGCCAATTTGCAATCCATTGATCCTCTGGAGCCAGTGTGCTCCAAATGGCACTGGGGGTTGTGGGTCGGGTAGTTCACACACCCTGAGGCTGCACAGTTGTACCCGTGACAAGTCTCCGGGTCCCTTCCTTCACAAGACACTCCCTACCCTCTGATGACTCCAGCCTGATTTTTGGAACTCCCATCCCGTTTCGGTCTGGATCATTCTCTTTTCCTGTCACTGCCATACTGTAGAGCATGTTGAACTATAAACTATCTTCTTGTGGAAATATGTTTTGACATTGTGCTGTGAAAATCTACCTGGCACCATTTGCCCTGAGGAAAGTCCCTTGTTGCATTGGGTGACTTAACTGTGGACTCAGAGCACTCTCACAGTGTCATGGGGCTAGTGTCCTGGGCAAGGTCATCACTAAGCCGGCTCAGCTGTTTTGGTGAAGGCCTGATCCAGGCACTTCTCTTATTCTGCATGTAAGAGAGCATAGCCACAATCTTGACGTGGGTTCAGAATTGCTCATGGTCCCTCAGCCACATCAGATGGCATGGGGACACACCCTGAATACTTACTATTCAAATGTCACCCTGGGGAATTTCCATCTAACACGCTTGTGAAGTTGCGGGACCTCAATAGGATTGGGAGGGGAGGGAATGGAAGTCTGAATTCCTGAGATAGAATCCATCCTGAAGAATGTCCCAACTTCCTAGGAGTTCATTCCATAGTCTGGAATGAATCAATTAATCTAAAAACATGTCCTCCAGATTTTAGAAACAATGAGCCTGACGCTCCAATGAAGTGACTCTCTTAGGTCGTATTGAAAAGCAGTGAAAGAGCGAGACTGAGATGTGAGATGGACTGCAACATGATCTCCCAGAGTGGCTCTAGCTAGAGCCTCAATCATCCACTTATCTTTCCTAGACTCTCAGACTCTCATGGGACTCTTTATGTGGCCCATTCTGGGAACAAATTTCTCGTCAGTGCCTCAGAAACTTCTGACATTGGTAATAACAAGACTTTGGGATGCTCATGGGGTCCCAAAACATAGGCCATTTCAGAGTTTGTATGCAAAGATATGGTTGGTGGGAAATCCGTGTGTTGACAAGAAGATAGACAAATATGGAAAAAGCTAGTGAAAGAGTGGTTTCTCACGTCACATCTGGCCCCAGATGATACAGTGCTGTCCAGCAGGGCAAGTCCCCCAAATTCCCCCAGGTGCCTTGAGAAAACTCGCCCCTAAGTTTGGAAGCTGAGCTTCATCCATGGGTCAAGAGCCAGGACCTCCTAAAGCCATTGCCTTGACAGATGTATACTCATGGAGCAATTGATTTCTCCATATAAATTCTGAAATGATAAATGATTCACTGATAAAGCATGGATATTTTTTGATGAAAAAGAAAGTCATACTTGTTTAATGAACAAATATTGGTGCAGTATCTACTTCGGACAAATATAACGGCTGACCCTAAAGCTGACACCAACCCTAACACTAGGTGGTTCAGAAAGGGGTCTATTCCAAAGTGAGCTTGTGTCAAAGCCCCAGGGACTGGGGACAGCCAAGCCATTCCAGAGGACTCCAGCAGCCACCCACAAGGAAACCAAGCTGTATGCAACTATGGAGATGATACAGAGCAGAATAAATTTGCATGCCTCACATTCAGCGGCCCGCTGGACCCTGTACCGAAGACTGACACTCTGCCTGATCCATGCCCTCAACTCAGCTCCCCGGGTTCTGCGCATCACCCTCAGCATATCAGGACTCCCATGCCTCAAATTCCTAACCCTAACCATAGGTTCATAGACTTAGGGGTTGTGGAATTTTTTCCCCAGAGGGCTGGCTCTGAAGCGCTACAGACTGGGGACACCATAAATGTTAAGCAGGATCTCAACTGCCACACAGAAGGAAATGAAGCCAATAGGGTCTCTGCAAGAACACGCAGAGCATAATATATGTGCATACCACCTTAGACCACCAACACATTCTGTGACTCACTGGACAGAATCCCAAAGCCTGACATTCAGCATGACCCACGCCCTCAACTCACGACATTGGGCCCTCGCCTCAGCACTAGAAAATGAGTCCTTAAAGCTTATTGTGTGGCAAATGATGGACATTATTTTCCATTTCTTTCAAGTATGAGGTGCTGGGGACAGACCACACTTGATACGTCTTTTGGTTGCTTTCCTGTTAGGATGACTTTTCCAGCTTTCATCTCCAAACCAGGGACAGGGAAACAAAGCAACACAGATCTGCACTTGGAAATGTCAACAGAAATGTGCAAACCAAAGTTCTTAAAGGAGCTCAAGTTTCAGGGCCAGGGACAAAGAATGGGGAGGCACATAGCAAGGAGCCAAAGAACAGGTCACATGTATGTGAACGGGCCCAAATCTACCTGCCAGATCAAAGCCATGCCTGACAGAAGGGAGTCAACCTGACCTGGTCCATCTGTTTGGTACCCTTGAGCAGAGCATAGGATGTGCTAACCTGGGTATGGATGTCGGAGAGAAATTGGTAACTGGCTCCAGAGTCTACCTGCCAAGTACCTGTAGGGCCAGCTCCTCATCCAAGCTGGTCCTCAGCTAAGATGAAACAATAATTAGGTTTAATTACCTATTTCCTTGGACAGGTAATGTGCTCAGTTCTTTGGTGACTTTATCCTCTCCAAATTCAATTTTTAGAAGCACTCGAGGCAGGTAAGACTGTCATACAAAAAGCTCACCCTTGTTAATGAATGCGACTTGACCCCGACCAAGCCATCATATCTAGCTATAAAATGCTCGATTTAGAATATCGCTCATCAACTAGAGGATGGTTTGGAGGATCTAAGGAATTCAGGAGCCAACCTTCTTATGTCTTATTCTCCCTTAAATCTGTTAAGCTGGAACACATCTGAACACATACTATCTTGACAGTAGCCACAAGGGGGCAACACTGAGTACACATTGGCGCAAAACCCACTCCAAAACCCATTTTTCCTTCATCCTGTCAAGCCTTGTTCCATCAGCGATTACAAATTATTTTTTTCGATTCTAAAGAGTGTGACTCTTTCGAATTTCTTAAAAACCCAATGAATTATTTCAACCTGTTAAAAATAGAACATGAGGGGCGCCTGGGTGGCTCAGTAGGTTAAAGCCTCTGCCTCTGGCTCAGGTCATGATCTCGGGGTCCTGGGATCGAGCCCCGCATCGGGCTCTCTGCTCAGCAGGGAGCCCGCTTCCACCCCTCTCTCCGCCTGCCTCTCTGCCTACTTATGATCTCTCTGTGTCAAATAAATAAAATCTTTAAAAAAAAATAGAACATGATTTCATAAACTTAGGGGTTGGCGAGTAGAGGAAAGCCCAGGAGTCGGGGAAAAGGCTATACTGTTAAATATATTCAGATATCCTCAGGAAACAAGGATGACTTCTATTCCACTTCTTTTTGGGAAGAATTTCTGTCCACTAAAAGAACTGAATCCACAGAAATCCGTGAAGCTCAGAGGAAAACAAAAGGAGAATAACCCACACCCATGCACCAAGAAGACATACCACGGAGACTCTGCTCAGGCCAATTTGCAGTCCATTGATCCTCTGGAGCGAGTGTGCCCCAAATGCCACTGGGGGTCGTGGGTCAGGTGGAGCGCACACCCTGAGGCTGCACTGCTGTAACCCGTGACAACCCTCCAGGTCCCTTCCTCCATGAGACACTCCTTACCCTCTGATGACACCAGCCTCCTTGGAAGTCACATTCCCCTTTCTGACACTACCTTTCACTTTTCCTGTCCCTGCCATACTATAGAGCTTGTTGAACTACATACTATTCTGTCGAGGAATTTTTTTTTGTCATGTTTGCTATGAAAACCTACCTGGCACCATCTGCCCTGATGGAGAATCCCTTATTTCACTGGGTGATCTAACTGTGGGCTCATAGATCACTCACAGTGTCATGCAACTAGTGTCCTGGACAAGGTTCCCACTAAGCAGTCTCAGCTGTTGCAGTGAAGGCCTGATGCACACACTGCTATTATTCCGCAAGTAAGATAACACAGGCAAAATTTTGGCTTGGGTTCAGAATTGCTCATGGATCCTCGGATACATCAGATGGCATTAGGGCATACCCTGAACTCACTTACTAGTCCAATGTCACCCTGGGGAATTTCCATCCAACAGCCCTTGTGGAGAGGTGGGATCTCAATAGGACTGGGACGGCAGGGGATGGACCTCACAACTCCTGAGATAGAATCCATCCTGGAGACTGCCCAGAACTTCCTAGGAGTGCATGCCATAGTCGCAAATGAATCATTTAATATAAAAACATGTCTTCCACATTTGTGAAAGGTTGAGCCTGAAGCTCCGATGAAGTGACTCCTAGGTCGTATTGGAAATCAGCAAAAGAGCCAGACAGAAATGTGAAATGTCCTGCAAAAGGATCCACGAGAGTGGATTTGGCCAGAGCCACAGTCATCTTTTTAACTTTCCAGGACTCCTAGATTCTCATGGGACTCCTCACGTTGTCCATTCTGGGACAAAATTCTCGTCACTGCCTCAGAAACACCTGACACTGGTTAAAACCAGACCTTGTGATGTCCATGGGGTCCCAAATCATAGGCCAACTTAGAATTTGTGTGGAAACATATGGCTGGTGGGAAACAAGCATGTCGACAAGAAGGTAGAGGAAGCTGGAAAAAGCTACTGAAAGAGGGGTCTCTCACATCACACCTAGCCCCAGATGATACAGTAGTGTCCAGCACAGAAAGCCCCCTTAATGTCCCCAAGCACGTTGACAAAAACCACCCCTAATGTTGGAAGCTGAGCTTCATCCATGTGTCAAGTTCCACGACCTCCTGAAGCCATTGCCTTCACAGATGTATACTCACTGAGCAATTGGTTTCTCCAAATATTTTCTGAAATGATAAATGATTCACTGATAAATAATGGATATTTTTGATGAAAAAGAAAGTCATATTGTTCACAGAATAAATATTGGAGCCATATCTACTTAGGATAAATATAACGCCTGACCCTAAACCTGACAGTAAACCTAACCCTAGGTGGTGTGGAGAGGAGTCTGTTCCAAGGAGACCTAGTGTCAATGCCCCAGGGATGTGGGCACACGAGCCATTCCAGTGGACTCCACCTGCCACCCACAAGGAAACCGTGCTCTTTGGAACTATGGAGATGATGCAGAGGAGAAGAAATCTGCATGCCCACCTTAGGCCAACCCCACATTCAGCGGCCCTTTGGACACTAAATGGAAGACTGACACTCAGCCTGACCCATGCTTTCAAATCAGCACCCTGAGCCTTCACCACACCCCTAGCATATCAGGACTGCCAGGCCTTTAACTCCTAACCCTCTCCCTAGGTTGGGTTTATAGACTTCTGTCCCCAGAAGCCTGGCTCCCAAGCCCTCCAGATTGGGCACACTGTAAACATAGAGCAGGATCTCAAGTGACACGCTGAGGGAAACGAAGCCAATAGGGTCTCTGCAAGAACACTCAGAGTATAATAAACGTGCATAACACTTTAGACTACCGACATATTCTGTGGCCCACTGGACAGAAACCCAAAGCCTGACATTCAGCCTGACCCATCACCTTCAACTCACAGCCTTCAACTCACAACACTGGGTGATCACCTCAGCGCTGGCAGATGAGTCCTAATGCTTATTGTGAGCCACATGACAGATGTCGTTTGCCACTGCTTTCAAGTCTGAGGTGCTGGGGTCAGACCACACTTGAAACGTTTTTTTGTTGCTTTTCAGTTGGGATGACTCTTCAGCCTTCATCTCCAAACAAGGGACAGGGAAACAAGGCAACACAGATCTATACTTCGAAATGTCAACAGAAATGTGCAAACCCAAGTTCTCAAAGGAGTTCCAGGTTCACAGCCAGGGTGAAAGAATGGGGAGGCAGATGGCAAGGAGCCAAAGAACAGGTCACGTGGATGTGAGCCAGCCAACGTCACTACCAGTCAGATCCAAGCCATGCCTGACATGAGGGAGTCATGCCTGCACCTGATCCGTCGGTTTGCTACACTTGGTTAGAGCAGAGGATGTGCTAAGCTGGGTATGGGTGTCGGAGAGAAATTTGTAGGTGGCCCCAGATGCTACCTGCCCAGTACCGGTAGGACCAGCTCCTGTCCAAGCTGTTCCTCAGCTAAGATTAGGCAATAATTAGGTTTAGTTACCTATTTCCTGGGAGAGGTAATGTGCTCAGTGCTTTGGTGACTCTATCCTCTCTAATTTTATTTTTTAGAAACACTCGAGGCAGGGAAGACTGACATACAAACAGCTGTCCATTGTTAATGTGTTCACCTTTATCCTGACCCAAGCCGTCATATCTAGTTATAATATGCTCTATTGAGAATATCGCTCATCAACTAGAGGATGGTTTTGAGGAGCTAAGGAATTCAGGGGCCAAACTTCTTGTGTCTTATTCTCCCTTGAATCTGCTAAGCTGGAACACATTCGAACACATGCTACCTGGACAGTGGCCACACGGGGGCTATATTTAGTACACATTGGTGCAAAGCCCACTCCACAACCAATTCTTCCTTCATCCTGTCAGACCTTTTTCATGCAGCCGTTACAGATCATTTTCTCAATTCTAAACAGTGTGACTCTGTCGAATTTATTTAAAAACCCAACAAATTCTTTCAACTTGTTCAAAATAGAAAATGTTTTCAAAAATCATGAGGTTGGCGAGAAGATGAAGGCCCAGGAGTCTGGGAAAATGCTATACTGTTGAATGTATTCAGGTCTACTCAGGAAACGAGGATGACTTCTATTCCAATCCTTTTCAGGAGGAATTTGTGTCCACCGAAAGGACTGAATCAACACAATTTCGTGAAGCTCAGAGGAAAAGAAAAGGAGAATGCACAAGCGCCAGAACCTGAGAAAGACCCACACCCATGCACCAAGAAGACATACCATGAAGGCTCTGCTAGGTCCAATTTACAGACTGTTGATCCTCTGGAGCAACAGTGCCCCCAAGGCCCCTGGGATTCGTGTGTCAGGTAGAGCACACACCCTGTGGCTGCACAGTTGTACTCCATGTCAAGTTTCCTGGTCACTTCCTCCACAAGACACCCCCTACCTTCTGACGACTCCAGCCTGCTTTTTGGAACTAACATTTTTGTTCCATACCCCATCATTCACTTTTCCCGTCACTACCATACTATAGAGCATGTTGAACTCCATACTACTTTGTCAGGAAATATTTTTTGTCATGTTTGCTGTGACACTCTACCTGGCACCATTGGCCCTGAAGGAGAATCCCTTGTTGCACTGGGTAACTTAACTGTGGACTCAGAGCACGCTCACAGTGTCATGTTGCTAGTGTCCTGGGCAATGTCCTCACTAAGCAGGCTCAGCTGTTGCAGTGAAGGCCTGATCCACACACTGCTATTATTCCGCAAGTCAGACAGCACAGACAAAATATTGGCGTGGGTTCAGAATTGCTCATGGTCCCTCAGGCACATCAGATGGCATTAGGGCACACCCTGAAGGCACTTACTAGTCCAATGCCACCCTGGGGAATTTCCATCCAAGAGCCCTTGTGGAAAGGCATGATCTCAATAGGACCGGGATGGCAGGGAATGGACGTAAGAACTCCTGAGATAGAATCCGTCCTGGACAGTGCCCACAATATCCTAGGAGTTCATGAGGTCATATTGGAAATCAGCAAAAGACTAAAAACATGTCCTCCACATTTGTGAAAGGATGAGCCTGAAGCTCCGATGAAGTGACTCTCCTAGGTCATATTGGAAATCAGCAAAAGAGTCAGACTGAGACGTGAGATGTTCTGAAATATGATCCCCCAGAGTGGATTTAGCTAGAGCCACACTCATCCATTTATCTTTCCTGGACTCCCAGACTCTCATGGAATTCTTCATGTGTCCCATTCTGGGGACAAAGTTCTCGTCAGTGCCTCAGAAACATCTGACACTGGTCATAACGAGACTCTGTGATGTCCATGGGGTCCCAAGTCATAGGCCGACTTAGAGTTTCTGTGCAAAGATATGATTGGTGAGAAACTCGCAAGTCAACAAGAAGGTAGACAAAGCTGGGAAAAGCTAGCTAAATAGGTCTTGCTCATGTCACATCTGGCCCCAGATGATACAGTGGTTTCCAGCATGGCAAGCCCGCATAATGCCCACAAACGCATTGACAAAACTCACCCCTAAGGTTGGAAGCTGAACCTCATCCATGAGTCAAGAGCCAGGACCTCCTAAAGCCATTGCCTTGACAGATGTATACTCATGGAGCATTTGGTTTCTCCAGTTTCTGAAATGATAAATTGTTCACTAATAATTAATAGATATTTTTGATGAAAATATAAGTCATACTTGCTCAATGAACAAATATTGGTGCAGTATCTACTTAGGGCAAATATAACACCTGACCCTAAACATGACACCCACGCTAACCCTAGGTGGTGCAGAGAGAGGTCTATTCCAAAGTGAGCTTGTGTCAAAGCCCCAGGGACTGGGGACAACTGAGCCATTCCAGAGGACTCCAGCAGCCACCCACAAGGAAACCAAGCTGTATGGAACTACGGAGATGATGCAAAGCAGAAGAAATTTGCATGCCCACCTGAGGCCAGCCCCCACATTCAGCAGCCAGCTGGACCATGTACCGAAGACTGACACTTCGTCTGATCCATGCCCTCAACTCAGCTCCCCAGGTTCTACGCCTCAGCCCCAGCATATCGGGACTCCAATGCCTCGAATTCCTAACCCTAACCATATGTTTATAGACTTAGGGGTTGTGGACTTCTGTCCCCAGATGGCTGGCTCCCAAGCCCTCCAGAGTGGGCACACTGTAAACGTACAGCAGGATCTCAACTGCCAGGCAGAAGGAAACGAAGCCAATAGGGTCTCTGCAAGAACACTCAGAGCATAATAAACGTGCATACCACCTTAGACCACCAACACATTCTGTGCCCCACTGGACAGAATCCCAAATCTGACATTCAGCATGACCCACGCCCTCAACTCATAACACTGGTCCCTCACCTCAGCACTGGAAAATGAGTCCCTAAAGCTTATTGTGTGGCACGTGATGGACATAGTTTTCCAAAGAGACCTGGTGTCAAACCCCCAGGGACACGGACACATGACCCATTCCAGAGGACTCCACCTGCCACCCACAAGGAAACCATGCTGTTTGGAACTACAGAGATGATGCAGAGCAGAAGAAATCTGCATGCCCACCTTAGGCCAACCCCACATTCAGTGACCGGCTGTACACTAAATGGAAGACTGATACTCGGCCTGACCCATGCTTTCAAATCAGAACCCCGTGGCCTTTGCCTCACCCCCAGCATATCAGGACTGCCAGACCTCTAAGGCTTAAACCTAACCTTAGGTTGCATTTATAGACTTCTGTCCCCACAAGCCTGGCACCCAAGTCCTCCATATTGGGGACACTGTAAATGTATAGCAGGACCTCAACTGCCATACAGATGGAAATGAAGATATTTGGTTCTCTGCAAAACACTCAGAGCATAAGAAACGTTCATACCACCTTAGAGCGCCCAAACATTCAGCGGCCCGCTGGACACAAACCCAAAGGCTGACATTCAGCATGACCCATGCTCTCAACACAGAACCCCAGCCGCTCCCCTCAGCACTGACAGATGTGTCCATAAAGCTTATTGTGTGCTATGTGAAGTACGTCATTTACCATTGCTTTCAATCTGAGGTGCCAGGGACAGATCACACTTGATAAGTCTTTTTGTTGCTTTCAGGTTAGGATGACTTTTCCAGCCTTCATCTCCAACCCAGGGAGAGGGAACCAAGGCAACACATATCCACACTTTGAAATGTCAACAGAAATCTGCAAACCCAAGTTATTAAAGGAGCGAATGCTTCAGGCCTAGGTGACAGAAAGGGGAGACAGACAGCAAGGAACCAAAGAACAGGTCACACATATATGAGCTGGCCCAAGTCTCTACCTGTCAGACCAAAGCCATGCCTGACACGAAGGAGTCACACCTGCACCTGGTCCATCTGTTTCCTACCCTAGAGCAGAACAGAGGATGTGCTGAGCTGAGTGTGTGTTTGTGTTGGGGGGAGATGGGTAGCAGGGCCCAGATACTACCTGCCAAGTACCTGTAGGACCAGCTCCTCATCTTAGCTGGTCCTCAGCTAAGATGAAACAATTCTTAGGATTAATCACCTATTTCCTTTGACAGGTAATGTGCTCAGGGCCTTGGTGACTATCTTCTCTCCCATTTTATTTTTTAGAAACACTCAAGGCAGGTAAGACTGACATGCAAAAAGCTGTCCATTGATAATGTGGGCACCTTTATCCCGACCTTAGCATCATATCTAGTTTAGAGATGCTTGATTTAGCACATCGCTCATCAACCAGTGTTTGGTTTTGAGGATCTACGGAATTCAGGGACCAACCGTCTTATGTCTTGTTCTCCCTTGAATTTGCTCAGCTGGAACACATCTGGACACGTGCTGTCTGCAGAGTAGCCACACGGTGGCAACACTGAGTAAACATTGGTGCAAACCCCCTCCAAACCCAATTCTTCCTTTATCCGGTCAAGCCTCATTCATGCAGTATTTACAGATCATTCTATACACCCAGAACAGTGGGACTTGTCGAATTTTTAAAAAACTGAACGAATTCTTTCAACCTGTTCAAAATAGAAGATATTTTCAAACATCTTGGGGTTGGTGAGTAGATGAAGGCCCAGGAGTCGGGGAAAAGGCTATTACTATTGAATAGATTCAGGTCGACTCAGGAAACAAGGATGACATCTATTCCACTTCTTTTTAGGAAGAATTTGTGTCCACTAAAAGGACTGAATCCACATAAACTCATGAAGCTCAGAGGAAAACAAAAGGAGAATGCACAACTGCCAGAAGCTGAGAAAGACCCACACCCAGGCACCAAGAAGACGTACCACGGAGGCTCTGCTCAGGCCAATTTGCAGTCCATTGATCCTGTGGAGCGAGTGTGCCCCCAATGACCCTGCTGTCATGGGTCAGGTTTATCGCACACCCTGAGGCTGCACAGTTGTACCCCATGACAAGTCTCTTGGTCCCTTTTCCAAAACACACCCCCTACCCTCTGACCACTCCAGCCTGATTTTTGGAGCTGCCATTCCCATTTCAGACCAATCGTTCACTTTCCCTTCATTGTCATACTATAGTTCATGTTGAACTAGATACTATCCTGTCGGAGAAATATTTTTTGCCATGATTGCTGTGAAAATATACCTGGCACCATGTGCCCTGATGGAGAATCCCTTGTTGCACTGGGTGACTTCACTGTGGTCTCAGAGCACCGTCACAGTGTCATGGGGCTAGTGTCTTGGGCTAGCTCCTCACTAAGCCATCTCAGCTATTGCAGTGAAGTCCTGATCCAGGCACTGCTTTTATTCTGCAAGTAAGATAGCACAGCCAAAATTTTGCGTGGGTACAGAATTGCTCATGGACCCTCAGCCACATCAGATGGCATTAGGGCACACCATGTAGGCCCTTAGTAGTCCAATGTCACCCTTGGGAATTTCCATCCAACAGCCCTTGTGGAAATGGGGGGCCTCAAAAGGACCAGGAGGGGAGGGGATGGAAGTCAGAACTCTTGAGATAGAATTCATCCTCGAGACTACCCAGAACTTCCTAGGAGTTCATGCCATAGTCTCGAATGACTCAATGAATCTAAAATCAAGTCCTCTGCAATTTAGAAACGATGAGCCTGAAGCTCTGATGAAGCGATTCTCCTAGGTCGTATTGAAAATCACCGAAATGGCCAGGCTGAGATGTGAGATGTCCTGCAACATGATACCCCGGAGTGAATTTTGCTAGAGCCACAATCAACCATTTATCTTTCCTGGACTTCCAGACTCTCATGGCACTCTTCATGTGGCCCATTCTGGAAACATACAAGAAGGCAGATGAAGATGGACAAAGCTACAGATAGAGCGGTTGCTCATGTCACATCTAGACCCAGATGATACAGTGGTGTTCAGCAGGGGAGGCCTCCCTAAGGCCCCCAAGTGCCTGGACAGAACTCACCCCTAACGTTGGAAGCTAAGCTTCATTCATGGGTCAACATCCGGGACCTCCTAATGCCATTGCCTTGACAGATGTATAGTCATAGAACAGATGATTTCTCCAAGTAGATTCTGAAATGATAAATGATTCACTGATAAATCATGGATATTTTTGATAAAAAGAAAGTCCTTCTTGTTCAATGAATTAATATTGATGCAGTATCTCCTTAGTACAAATGTCTAGCTCTGGTACCATGTGGGAGCTTGCAAAGAGCGTGTGGTAGAACCAGTGGATCCATGATAGGAAGGAATGCAGGTAAGGGCTAAGAGAGCCATGCTGTTCAGTGAGGCCCATTCATGAAGCCCACTGAGAAGACACTTATCAGCCAAGATCAAAAAGACAGGGGTGGTGAATCCATCTGTGAGAGGAGTGACAGAGGATATCGATTTTTAATTATCTTGACTCTAAAATATCCACGTCAAGAAATATTGTCTCAAGTGCTGCTTGGAAACATTGGGTTCACCTGCCTCAGTATTTGGGTTCCAACTTAACTCACTCTCGGCAAAATAATCTAAGAAAAGGACTTATTTAGGCATGGGCACCTTGCATTGAAAGGCAAATAAATAAACATTAGCAAACCCAAACCTATCCCTATCCCTAACCCCATAATCTGAAGGCCTGACCATTAACCCTGACCCTAAACGCTGACCTTGCGCCTGACACCAACCCTGACCCTAGGTTGGGCTCAGAAGGGTCTGTTCTCCAGAGACATTTTGTCAAACCCCAGGGCCTGGGGACACCTGAGCCATTCCACAGGACTCCACAGGCCACCCACAAGGAAACCATGGTGCTTAGAACTCCGGGGATGATGCAGAGCAGGAGAAATCTGCATGCCCAACTGAGGCCACCCCTCATTCTCTGTGGCCCACTGGAAACTCCGCCTGACCCAGGCCCTCCACTCGGCCTCCCTGGGCCTTCACCTCACCACCAGCAGATCAGGCCTGCCATGCCTCTAGATCCTAAGCCTAACCCTAGGTTGGGTTTTCAGACTCCTGTGCCCAGAGACCTGGTCCCCAATCCCTGCAGATTAGAGACACTCTAAACATACAGCAGGAGTACACCTGCCATGCTAAAGGGAATCATGCCATTTGGGTCTCCACAAAACTCTGAGAGCATAGGAAACCTGTGTGCCCACCTGAGGCCACCCACACATTCCATGGCCTGCTGGACACAAACCCGAAGCCTGACATTCAGCACGACCCACACTGTCAACTCAGCCCACTGGGGTGCTCGCCTAAGTGTCGGTAGATGAGTCCCTAAAGTGTATTCTGTTGCATTTGAAGTACATCATTTGCCATTGCTTTCAAGTTTGAGCTGCCGGGGGCAGAGCACACTTGATAGGGCTGTTCGTTGCCTTCAGAGTAGGATGACTTTTCCCACCATCATCTCTGAAATAGGGACAGGGGACAAAAGAAACCCATATCTATACTTTGAGATGTCATCAGAGATCTGCAAACCCAAGTTCTCAAAGGAGCTAAAGGTTCAGGACTCAGGTGACAGAAAGGGAGGCAGAGAGTAAGAAACCAAAAGAACAGGTCACATGTATGTGAGCTGGACCCCTTCTCTACCTGTTTGAAACAAGCTATGCCTGACAGGAGGGAGACATACCTGCACCTGGTCCGCCTCTTGGCTACCCTTGAGCAGAACAGAGGATGTGCTGAGTGTTGTGTTGTTGTCGGGAATAGGTGGTCAGCAGGCCCCAGATGTTAGCTGCCAAGTGCCTGCAGCACTAGCTCCTCATCTTAAATGGTCCTCAGCTAAGAGGAACCAATCATTAATTTTAGTTACCTATTTCCTGGGACAGGTAATACGTTCAGTGCTTTGGTGACTACATTGCACCCATTTTTTTTTTCTTAGAAACACTTGAGGCAGGTAAGACTGACCTACAAAAAGCTGTCCATAGTTAAGGTATGAAATGTGACCCCGACCCTAGCCCTCGTATCTAGTTCAGATATGCTTGATTGAGAATATCGCTCAGCAACTAGAGGATAGTTTTGATTAGCTAAGGAATTCAGGAACAAAACTTCTTGTGTCTTTTTCTCCCTTGCATCTGCTAAGCTGGAATGCTTTTGGCCACGTGGTATCTGCAGAGTGGCCACACAGGGGCAACACTGAGTAAACACCAGTACAAACGCCACTCCAAACCCAATTCTTCCTTCATCCTGTCAAGTCTCATTGATGCAGCGTTTACAGATCATTCTATACACTCAGAACAGTGGGAGTTGTCTAATTTTTTAAAAACTGAATGAATTATTTCCACCTGTTCAAAATAGAAGATGTTTCCAATCATCTCAGAGTTGGTGAACAGATGAAGGCCCAGGGGCCTGGGAAATGGTTCGTACTATTGAATAGATTCAGGTCGACTCAGGAAACAAGGATGACTTCTAGTCCACTTCTTTTCAGGAAGAATTTCTGTCCACTAAAAGGACTGAATCCACACAAAATCGTGTGGCTCATAGGAAAACAAAGGAAAATCCACAGCCTCCAGAAGCAGAGAAAGACCCACACCCAGGCACCAAGAAGACATACCACAGAGGCTGTGCTCAGGCCAATTCGCAGTCTGTGGATCCTCTGGAGCGAGAGTGCCCCCAACGCCCCTGTGGGTCATGGGTCAGGCAGAGTGCACACCGTGGTGCTGCAGTGTTGGAACCCGTTCCATATCTTCTGGTTCCTTCCTCCATGAGACAGCCACTACACCCTGACCACTCCAGTTGGCTTCTTGGATCTCCCATTCCCCTTTCTGACCTCATGATTCACTTTTTCCATTACTGCCACACTATAGACCATGTTGAACTACATACTATCCTGTCGTGGAAATGCTTTTTTCCCATATATGCTGTGAAAGTATACCTGGAATCATCTGTCCTGATAGAGAATCCCTTGTTGGCACTGGGTGACATAAATGTGGACTCAGAGCACCCTCACAGTGTCACGGGACTTGTGTCCTGGGCATGTCTTCAATACACTGCCTCAACAAGTATCTAGCATCTAGAGTTAGATGGCTTTTTGTGGTGAGGTCGCGACTACGATGTTGTCTTGTCATTTGTCAAAGGGGATGATTCCTCATCGATTCATCTCTTCATCCAAAGAGTTATAGTGAGGGCAGAGGGGACATTGAAAAGGATTCCAAACAGCCCTTTACGGTTTCAAAATGAAGCTTGACGTTCAAGGTTCACTACGTGAATATCATGTAGATATTTGGACATGCTGTGTTTTCTCTGTCATTTCTTTGGTGGTGAAGTCAGAAGGCAAGTCTTTGGGAATCGTCCTGGATAGAGGCATGCTGGTAGCCTCGAGGGGCTTGGTGTCAGGAACCCTTGGTTGAATTTCTGGATCTGCTTGCCTGACCCTGGGTGAGTCAGGTCATCCCACAGATTTTCCATTTTCTCCTTAGGAAATTGCTGGCAGGGACTGTTCTGCTTCAAACAGAACCCTCCTGCCCTGTTGGTGGGCATGCAGGCTGCTGAAGCCACTCTGGAAATGGGTATGGTGGTTCCTCCATAAACAGAAAATTGAACATCCCTAGGATGCAGCAATTGCACTCCTTGGTATGTAGCCAAAGGGCACAAAATCAATATCAATTTGGGCAGAAACCTCGAGAGAATTGGGTGAAAATCCCGGACAACTCCATCCCGGCTCCAGGGCCACAAAATAGCGGCTCAGCCATGTGCAAAATGGCGTGGGGCCTGGGGCCTCCCATGTTCAAAGAAACACACCCCAAAAGCTGAGGGAGAGCTGTCCAAAGAGGCTGGTCTATCTGTGAGAATCTCCGGAGCTTTCTGCCTGAGATGATATTGATTGGGGAAGAAAAAGGGTGTGAACTGGGGAGAAAACTAGGCAGGCTGTGTGCCCGAACAAGGCATGGTGCCTCTCGGCACGCTTCTCAAGAAGACACCCGGAAAACGCCAGGTGTGCTCGGGCCAAGTGGGCGTGGCCTTTTGCCCACATCTACTGAAACTTCTGCCCATGCCCATCTTGATTTTGGAAGAAAACTCGTGAGAACTGGGGCAAAATCACGACCAGTGCAGGGCACGAAAATGGCGCGATGCCTCTCGGCCCGCTCCTCCAGAAAACGCCCGACCAACGCCGAGCCTGCTCTGTCCAAATCGGCGGGTATTTCCGCCCAATTCTCACGAGCTTTCTGCCCAAATCGATATTGATTTGGGCAGAATGCTCGTGAGAATTGGGTGACAAATCCAGGACAATCCATCCTGGCCCCAGGGTGCACAAAACCGCTGCTCGGCCGGGTCCAAGATGGCGCAGGGCCTGGAGTCTCCCATCTCCAAAAAAAACACCCCAGAAGCTGAGGAAGAGAGGTCCAAAGAGGCGGGGTTCTCTAATTCCCGGGAGCATTCTTCCCCAATAGAAATGGCTTTCAGGAGAAAACTCATGTGAACTGTTGGGAAATCACGATGAGCTATGGGCCCAGAAAAAACGTGGTGCCTTTCAGCACGTTCCTCAACAGAAGCCCAGAAAACGGCAAGCGAGCTCTATCCAAGCAGGTGGGGCTTTCCACCCGATCCTCCCGAGCGTTCTGCCCAAATCGATATCAATTTCGGAAGAAAACTCGAGAGAACTGGGGTGAAATCACGGCCGGTGGATGGCCCGAAAACGGCGCGATTCCTCTTGGCCCACTCATCCAGAAAACGCCCAACCAACGCTGAGACTTCTCTGTCCAAATTGGCAGGTATTTCCGCTCAATTCTCACGAGCTTTCTGCCCAAATCGATATCGATTTGGGCAGAAAGCTCGTGAGAATTGGGCGACAAATCTCGGACAACTCCATCCTGGCTCCAAGGTGCAAAAATGGCGGCTCGGCCGAGTACAAAATGGAGCGGGTACTCAGTCTCCCATCTCCAAAAAACAAACCCCAGAATCCAGGTAGAGAGGTCCAAGGAGGCGAGTCTCTCTGCCCAATTCTCAGGAGCTTACTGCCCCAATCAAAATAGATTTCAGGAGAAAAATCGTGTGAACCAGGGAGAAATCCCGGGCGGCTTCAGGTCCAGAAAAAGCATGGTGTCTTTCGGCACGCTCCTTGAGAGACGCCCGGAAAATTTCGAGTGGGCTCTTTCCAAGCAGGCGGGGCTTTCCACCCAAATCTCCCTAGCTTTCTATCCAAATCGTTATCAATTTCGGAAGAAAACTCATGAGAACTGGGGTGAAATCACGGATGGTGCAAGGCTGGAAAACGGCGTGATGCCCCTGGGCCCACTCCTCCAGAAAATGCCCGACAAACGCCCGGCTGCCCTGTCCAAATCGTCGGGTATTTTCACTGAATTCTCTCGAGCATTCTGCCCAAATTGATATCAATTTGGGTGGAACGCAAGGTAGAATTGGGCGGAAATCCCCGCCTGCTCTGAAAGATCACGATTGGTGTTTTCGGGCGTCTTTCCAGGAGCGTGCCAAAGGAACCACGCGGTTTCCAAGCCCAGAGTCAGCCATGATTTCTCTCCAGTTCACACAATTTTTCTTCTGAAATCCATTTCGATTGGAGCCGAAAACTCCTGAGAATTGGGCATTGAGCCCACCTCACTGGACCTCTCTCCCTCGGCTTCTGGGGTATTGTTTTGGGAGATGGGAGACCCGAGGCCCCGCGCCATCTTGGACCCTGCCAATCAGCGGTTTTGTGCACCCTGGCACCGGGATGGAGTTGTCCGGGATTTGTCGCCCAATTGTCACGAGCTTTCTGCCCTAATCGATATCAATTTGGGCTGAAACCTCTTGAGAATTGGGAGGAAATACCCGCCGATTTGGACAGAGCAGGCTCAGTGTTTGTCGGGCGTTTTCTAGAAGAGTGGCCCAAGAGGCATCACGCCATTTTCAGGCCCAGTGCTGGCCATAATTTCTATCCAGTTCTCTCGAGTTTCTTCCGAAATTGATATCGATTTGGGCAGAACTCTCAGGAGAATTGGGCGGATAGCCCCGCCTTCTAGGAAAGAGCACGCTTGGCATTTTCTGAGCGTCTTTGGAGGAGCATCGCTAAAGGAACTATGTGGTTTCTGGGCCCAGAGCCGGCCGTGATTTCTCCCTAGTTGGCACGGTTTTTCTCCTGAAATCCATTTCGATTGGGGCAGAAAGCTCTCGAGAATTGGGCATTGAGCCCTGCCTCTTTGGACCTCTCTCCTCAAACTCTGGGGTGTTTTTTTTGGAGATGGGAGACCCGAGGCCCCACGCCATCTTGGACACAGCTGAGCACCCATTCTGTGCGTCCTGGAGCCTGGATGGAGTTGTCCGGGATTTGTCGCCCAATTCTCACGAGCTTTCTGCCCCAATCGATATTGATTGGGGCAGAAAGCTCGTGAGAATTGGTCGGAAATACCCGCCGATTTGGACAGAGCAGGCTCAGCATTTGTCAGGCATTTTCTGGAGGAGCGGGCCGAGGTGCATCACACCGTTTTCAGTCCCCACGCTGGCCGTGATTTCGCCCCAGTTCTCATGAGTTTTCTTCTGAAATCCATCTCGATTTGGGCAGAACGCTCGGGAGAATTGGGCGGAAAGCCCCGCCTGCTTGGAAAGAGCTCGCTTGGCGTTTTCCAGGCATCTTCGTGGAGAGTGCCGAAAGGCACTACGAGGTTTCTGGGCCCAGAGCCATCCGTGATTTCTTCCCAGTTCACAAGATTTTTCTCCTGAAATCCATTTCGATTGGGGCAGAAAGCTCCCTAGATTTGGGAACTGAACCCCGCCTCTTTGGACCTCTCTCCCTTGGCTTCTGGGGTATTTTTTTTGGAGATGGGAGACCTGATGTACCACACCATCTTTGACCCGGCCGAGCAGCGATTTTGTGCACCCTGGAGCCGGGATGGAGTTGTCCGGGATTTGTCGCCCAATTCTCACGAGCTTTCTGCCCCAATCGATATCGACTTGTGCAGAAAGCTCGTGAGAATTGGGTAGGAATACCCGCTGATTTGGAAAGAGCAGGCTCAGCGTTTGTTAGGCATTTTCTGGAAGAGCGGCCTGAGAGGCATCACGCTGTATTCGGGCCCTGCACCTGCCATGATTTCTATCCATTTCTCTTGAGTTTTCTTCCGAAATTGATATCGATTTGGGCAGAACTCTCGGGAGAATTGGGCAGATAGCCCCGCCTTCTTGGAAAGAGCACGCTCGGCGTCTTCTGGGAGTCTTTCAAGGAGCATCACTAAAGGAACTATGTGGTTTCCTGGCCCAGAGCTGGCCGTGATTTCTCCCCAGTTCACATGATTTTTCTGCTGAAATCCATTTCGATTAGGGCAGAAATCTCCCGAGAATTGGGCATTGAGCCCCGCCTCTTTGGATCTCTCTCCCTCAGACTCTGGGGTGGCTTTTTTTGGAGATGGGAGACCCGAGGCCCCACGCCATCTTGGACCCGGCCCAGGAGCGGTTTTGTGCACCCTGGCACCGGGATGGATTTGTCCGTGGTTTGTCGCCCAATTCTCACGAGCTTTCTGCCCAAATGGATATCGATTTGGGCAGAAAGATCATGAGAATTGTGTGGAAATACCCTCCAATTTGGACAGAGCAAGTTCAGCGTTTGTCAGGCGTTATCTGAAAGAGTGGCCTGAGAGGCATCGCGGCATTTTAGGGTACTGCTCCGGCCATGATTTCTATCCAGTTCTCTCGAGGTGCCCTTCGGCACTCTCCGAAAAAGACGCCCGGAAAACGCCGAGCCTGCCCTTC